>LNAC01000134.1:2624644-2825315 GCA_002007465.1 Ailurus styani
GATCCCGATGCGGGCCTCGATCCCAGGACCCTGGGATCATGACCTGAGCCGAAGGCAGCGGCTTTAACCCACTGAGCCACCCAGGCGCCCTGATTTTTGTTTTATGTTAGAGTATCTGATCATTTACCTTTAGCCTCTTATGTTCTTATAGCATACATTTGTAGGATTTCTTTCTGTGATTATTTTTTACTGTTACACATATTACTGAATAAATTAGTATTAACTGGATCTTCTGGTTCTACTACAGTGAGAGAATCCATTTTTCTCTGCTAATTTAGTGTCCCTTTTAGAGTTTTCAGTTTTTTTGTTTTCGTTTTTGTTTTCCTAATTTTTTTTTATTTAAAAAAAATTTTTTTTAAAGATTTTATTTATTTATTTGACACAGAGAGAGATCAGATCACAAGTAGGCAGAGAGACAGGCAGAGAGAGGAGGAAGCAGGCTCCCCACCGAGCAGGGGCTTTAACCCACTGAGCCACCCAGGTGCCCTTTTGTTTTCCTAATTACTGTGCCGCTTTTATCCATTCCTGGCCAGATTATAGTTTGGTTATGTAGAAGTCAGTATGGTCTGAATTACCTGTGGAAAAAGAGGCAAGATCTTATATTTAGACCTATACTTTTCCAACCTGGCTACACATCAAAATTACTTTTTAAATTAATCATTAAGTATATTAGCTTTGGATGCATAGCAAGATTTGGAAACATGATATGGTTATTGATAATTAAGGGACCACTTAAATCTACTTTCCTTCATTAAGAGACTATTGGTAATGAACTTCTTCTTGGGTCTTTAGGTGTGGCATGGTTTCCATGGCTTAGGATCTTTCTATGATTGGCTCTACTCGTTTCTTGTCTCTCAACACTGATCAACCAAAATGGTTTGTGGTTTATTGATGTTTTCCTTAGTTGGCCAGCCATCTTCCATTCATTTGGCTAACTCAGTGCATTCATCAAGGCACTATTCAAGCGTAACCAGTTCTTCTTTAGCAAGATGGGTTCAGTGACCCTTTGTTTTCCTGGACTATTTAGTCTATGTGTACTTTTAGCATAGTACTCCCCACCCTCTACCATGATTGTTTGCATGCAGGCTTCCCTCAGTATGTTCTGGACAACTTGGAGGCAGATCATTTGGTCTTTAAGTAGGAATATGTTGATATATATGTTTACTCCTATAACCAAACTATCGGCCCTAGTGGCTATATTGTCTTAGGTATCAGGCCATAACTCAAATTTTCAGTCTGTCTTGACTGGGACTCATTACTTTAACCTAACACTATCACCACCTCCACTACAAACAATCAAAATTCCTGACCTACCTCCCATTTCTTTGTGTGTCATTCATTGCTTCCCTTTCAATATCTAGTAAAACAAAATGAAACAAACAAAAAACATGGGATATAGGAAGGACTAACCAAGAATCTGTTGAATGGATGTGTAAGCACATATTTTTGGAAATACCAGAGAAAATCTTAAAGCGGTGTTTAAAGTACATGATATACAATTCTGTAAACATAAGTCTATTTCAATTCACTCTCTGCTCCCTTAACCTGATATCTTTTGATGCCTTTCAGAGCAAATTTGATGCATTTCTCTTTTGGGTTATAGAACAAGAATATTTCAAAGAAGATATCCAGGAGAAAGAGACTGTGAGAATAAAATAGACATGTCAAACCTTGGACTGTGATTGGAAAGTGATCTACTAAGATTAACCTCATCCCCAAAGAATAGTTGGGAACTTTCCTGGTATATGCTTATCTTGGCCAACAAAGAGGTTTTTAGATCTTTAGCCATTGCAACTGCCAACTGTAACTGTGTGGGGTAGCGGGGGTGGGAAGGTGTGTAGGAAACTGCCAAGCAAATTTTAAAGGGTTTTTAACCAGGGAATTACCCATGATATTTTGTGTAGAATGATAGTGTAATATGACTACAGTCAACTGCTTTTTGGACATTTTCATTCTCAATTTTGTCAAGTACCTGCATTCAATAAATTCAAAGTAGAAGTTAATTTCTATCTCCCCTCCAAAGGTACTCTGTATTTTTTTTTTTTTTAATTTTATTTTTATTATTTGCCCAAGGGGTACAGGTCTGTGAATCATCAGGCTTACATCTTTCACAGCCCTCACCAAAGCACAAACCCTCCCCAATGTCCATAACCCATCCACCCTATCCCTACCCTCCCACCCCCCAGTAACCCTCAGTTTGTTTTATGAGATTAGAAGTCTCTTATGGTTTGTCTCCTTCCCCATCCCATCTTGTTTCATTATTTTTCCCTCCCTACCCCCCACAGCCCCCCACCCTGCCCCTCAAGTTCCTCATATCAGAGAGATCATATGATAATTGTCTTTCTCTGATTGACTTATTTCGCTCAGCATAATACCCTCCAGTTCCATCCATGTTGTTGTGAATAATCATGCTTGTTTTCCACCTTGGCTTGTCTCTCCCCGCCCCACACCCTTTTAAACAGATCCCACATGCTGTTGATTTTCCTTCAAAAAAACCTCTTTGTTTCAAACATTCATCTATAAACCCATTGCCACTGATTTAGTTCAAGTGGTCCTGGGTTTCCCATTGCCAGTCTTCTAACTGCATTCTCTACCCCTAATTTTGTTTTTAAAGATTTTATTTATTTGTCAGAGAAAGAGAGAACAAGTGAGCACAAGCAGGGGGAGTGGCAGGCAGGAGGAGAAGCAGGCTCCCTGCTGAGCAAGGAGCACAATGTGGGACTTGATCCCAGGACCCTGGGATCATGACCTGAGCCAAAGGCAGACACTTTAGCTAACTGAGCCACCCAGCTGCCCCTCTACCCCTAGTATTTCCCCATTCTAGGCTTTCCTTCCTCCAACTACCCTCTGAAGTACCTCCCTAAAGTATTATGATAAGTGTATTATCCTTCTGCCTTAAAAACATGTTATCTCATTGCCTAAGATATTGTCTAGTTTTCTACAGGGAAAAAAACACACAAATCCTTTTATCAGTCAATAAAGACAGTTAGCCCCAGGAGTCTGTTTTGCATAGTCATAAAATCTTTATATTCTTGGAGGAAAACAACACGATTAGCCTAATGCTACTGTAAAGTAGTACAATGTGGACATGTTATCAACGGAGCATTTACCGGAAATGAAACAATTCTCTATAGAACTGAATGCTAGCATGTTGGATTGTTAATTTTAAAGCACGTAGTAGTTCATGAAGCTCTATTGGTCATTTTCCTGCTCCACAAAAGAAGACAGATAAAGGAGTAAAGAACTGCAGCATTTTGATACACTAAGGTGATTTTTATTGCTTTCCTAAAAACTTCGTCAAGATCATGCAAAATCTCTTCTAATGTCTTGTGTAAGAGGTATTCACCCCTTGAGTAAGGAGATGGAGAGATCAATAGGTCAACGAGGAATGACAGCATACTCTAGGCGAAAGAGAAAGTGTACACTACATCACAGTATAGAAATGGTAGAAACTCAGGGCACCTGGGTGGCTCGGTCAGTTAATTGTCCGACTCTTGATTTTGGCTCAGGTCATGAAGTCAACTGTGGGAATGAGCCCACTGATAGGCTCCGTGCTCACCGAGGAATGTGCTTAAGATTCACTTTCCCTCTCCCCCACTTGCTTGCTTATGAATTCTCTCTCATAAATCTTAAAAAAAAAAATGGGCACAAACTTAGGACTAGAGAAATACTTCCAGCCTATGGTAGGCACAATGATTATATACTTGATGGAAGGAATGAAACAATAGTCCAATGGGAAAGGTATCTCTGTGAATATTTTAACAAATTTAATTATTTTTAAAAAATAAAACATGAATAGAAAAAGAATACAAAGTCTGTAGTTCAGACAATAATATATACCCATGATGATTTCTTAGTTTTGATCATTATATCATGGTTATATAAGTTCTTTACATCAGGGAAGTCTGTGTGAGGGAGTATATGGGAATGCTCTAAATTGTTTTTGCAGCTCCTCTGTAAGTCTAAAATGATTTCAAAATAAAAAGTTGAAAATAAATTTTGGAAAAGCACCCATGACATCACCCCCTTTCTTTCTCGAATCTCTGAGTACAACCTCGAGGTTGCCAGTTTGTTCTGGGTGTGAGTGCCTCCTGTATTTTCCCATTTTCTCTTGTTTTCTCTTGAAGTATTTAATTTCAAATAATTGGCTGCAAAGTTCAGTGAAGAGTATTTTGTTGTTGTATGGTTTTTTTAAAGACTAAGGGAATACATCATCATTTCTTGAAAGCTAAATGTTAGCTATTTTGAACACTTCTAAAGAAAATTATAGTCTTGCAAACCTAAAAGATAGCACCAAATATTAGAACACAAAATTTTTAATTGGTTGACCTGGATATCATTATAACTTAAGAGGGTTAGAAAACCATATAAAATCATCTCTTTTAGTGACTTTTTTTTAAAAGATTTTATTTATTTGACACACAGAGAGAGAGAGAGAGAGAGAGAGAGAGAGAGAGAGAGAGAGAGATCAGATCACAAGTAGGCAGAGAGGCAGGCAGAGAGACAGGAGGAAGCAGGCTCCCCACTGAGCAGGGAGCCCGATGTGGGCCTCGATCCCAGGACCCTGAGATCATGACCTGAGCCGAAGGCAGAGGCTTTAACCCACTGAGCCACCCAGGCGCCCTCTTTTAGTGACTTCTAAAGGCTTATTTAAGAGCTGGTGCTGGCCTCTGACAAAAATTTATTGGGCAACAGGGAAATTATCTTCTGTATTAGATGTTTGGCTTTTATTAATATATTTTTAAGGATCCTTCCTTTAATTTTCTTTTATATTATTTTGCTTATTTGATAACTTGCTAATTTTTTCGATTTTTTTTCATTTTTTAACGCATGTTAGACTTTAAATGTCCCTCTGAGTAGCATTTATCTGCATCCCATAGATTTTAATAGGTATGCCTTAATAATCGTTAAGTTTTTACATATGGTCATTATCATTCTGTTTTTATTTCTACCTTGGCCAATGAGTTATTTATACATATATTTCTGAAATTCTGAACATTTTTCTAGTTTGTTATTCCTACTTATTAACATAATTGCACTGTGGAGAAAAATCTTTGTAGTCTGTACCATAGACTGAAATTTGAAATTTGTTGAGACTTGTTCTCCGGCCCCGTAGGTCTGCAGATACCATAAATGTAATGCATGCTTGCAAAGAAAGTATATTCTACAGTATTTGGGTGTGGCATTCCATAAAGTCCATTAGAGTAACTTTATTGTGTTCTTTACATGATCTGTCAATTACTGAAAAAGGAATGAAAGAATCTCCCACTTGGCAGCAAATCTATTTCTCCTTTTAGATTTGCAGAATTATATGTATATAATTCATATATATTCACATATATACGTATGTGTATGTGTGTGTGCATTAGATTCAGTTTGTAATTGTTAATACTTTCTAGGCAATTCTATACTGATTCTTTTTAGTTCAAGTAATGCTTTTGCTTCAAAATCTATTTTGCTTAAAAGACAACAAAAGCAAAAAAAAAATCTATTTTGCTTGATCGTACTGTAAAGGTATAAGCTTTTTTATATTAAAATACAGAGGCATCTGTTTAATTATGATTCCAGGAGATAAATGCTAGCATTTCGTCTAATATGGGTAGGGATTTTTGAGTCAACTGACAAATCATTCAACAAACATTAAGTGCCTTCTAAACACTTCATATATGTGCAGAATATATACATTTTATCACCTCTTCAGAAACTCCTCTTTATTTATTTTTAATTATTTTTATTTTTTATTTATTTATTTGACAGAGAAAGAGAGATCACAAGTAGGCAGAGAGGCAGGCAGAGAGAGAGGAGGAAGCAGGCTCCCTGCCAAGCAGAGAGCCCGATGCTGGACTCGATCCCAGGACCCTGAGATCATGACCTGAACCGAAGGCAGAGGCTTTAACCCACTGAGCCACCCAGGCGCCCCCAGAAACTCCTCTTTAAACATTGCTATTAAATTACAAAGCACAGGGCGCCTGGGTGGCTCAGTGGGTTAAAGCCTCTGCTTTCGGCTCAGGTCATGATCTCAGCGTCCTGGGATCGAGGCCCGCATCGGGCTCTCTGCTCAGCAGGGAGCCTGCTTCCTCCTCTCTGTTTCTCTGCCTGCCTCTGTGCCTATTTGTAATCTCTCTCTGTCAAATAAATAAATAAAAAATCTTTAAAAAAAAAAAAAAATAAATTACAAAGCACAAAATTTAACACAGAAATATTCTTGATAAAGTGTGTCCCCCAACCAGGACAATGAATTAGGACATGGCAAATTTACTGACATGTTTTAGCTTTAAGAACTGAGACAAGATAAGGTTTACTGTTCTCTTTTCTTAACATCAACTTGTCTATTTTCCTAAGTAAGTTTATCACTGTATATTCTATTGTATGAGATAGTAAATAAGCCATAGGGAAAAAATTACTATAATATCTATTATTCATTCTATTACTTGAATAAATGAAGCAGATAATATATCTGAATCAAAGGGGACGGCATACTTTATACTTAAGTGGGTATTATTTATTCAGGAAAATATTTACTACCTCCTACTGAAATACTAATACACAAATTGAATATACATTAATAGGATTTTAAGTGATTCGAGGCACTCAGCATTGCAGTGTTCATCATGAATGTATCACGAGAAACCTGTCTCTTTGATATGCAGACTATTGCTGTATATTTAAAAATTGCTAGATATTTCATTTTCAATAAGGTATGTAAAAAGCAGCATAATAACAAAGGGCTATCATGGGTAGATACAGCAAGTGCTAGGGCAGAATCAAGGTCAACAGGCACCGAAAACCTAACCTGTCTGTTTCTCTCCACCTATCTCAGAAACTGTTCTGTTTATATTTGCTTGGGATCTCTTCCCTCTTTTTACTTGAAAAATGTCCATTTTCTTATGTTCTAACTATGTCTTTTGTAAACAACACAGAATTGGATTTTTTTCTAGTCTAGTCTTTTCTTATGGATATTGAGTCAATTTACATTTGTTGAACTTTCTTAAATGTTTGAACTTATTTTTAATTTCAAATTCTGTGCCCTCTATTCTATTTTGTGTGTGTATGTTCTCTCTCTCTCTTCTATTGTTTCTCTCAACTGATGCATTTTCTTTTGGATTGATTTTTTTAATGGTCATGATTTCTTGTTTTCATACACACACACACACACACACACACACACACACATATATGGGATTTGATTTTATATGATGTGTTTTTTTTCTAATGATTATCTTAGGAATTTTAAATTCTACACATATCAAATGTGAAGCAATTCAGTATCTCTACTATCCATCCAAACAGTAAAAGACTTTATAATATTTTAATTCTGGCCAACCCCATTATGATACACAATTATGGCTATATATTTTACTTGTATCATTTTTTAGTAAGTCTATAACACATTGTAGCTTTGTATAATTATGTCTTGTTGTTTTACTTCCATGCTTGGTCTATATTTCTTTATTGAAATCTCAGATATTCCATTTAAAATCATTTTCTTTCCACCTGAAGTTTATAATTAATGAATTAAAAAATACTTACTGAGTTTATTCCATCCCCAAAAATATAACTGTTAATGACTGCAGCATATGAACAACAGAGAAAAATCTTTTAACATCCTTTAGAACTTTTTAGTGATTATCTCTTTTTAGCAAACTAGGTATTATGTGTCTAAAAATGTTAATTTTTCTCACCCTTATTTTCAAAAGATATGTTTACAAGGTCTACAATCCTAGCTTCAGTTTGATTTTGTTTCAGCAAATTGAAGGTATCATTCCATTTTTCCTTGCTTCTGATTGTTTTTGAAAATTCAGCTGTTCTTCTTTTCCTAGATCTGTTTTTAATCTCTAGAAACTTTTAAGATCTTTTGATTGTCTTTGGTAATCTTTAGTTTCAGCATAATGTGTTTATCTCTGTCTTTCCTGCTTAGAATGTGTTAGAAATTCTGTAGGTTGTTTTTCATTTGTTATGGAAAATTATCAGTCTTGACCTATTTGAATATATCGGTCTCATAGTCTTTTATATTATAATGTTTTTTCTTCTATTCTTTATTAATTATGGAATACACCTTTACATCTTTCATTTTTACTATTTCTCTCATTTGGTTCATCAGTTTAGCAGGATGTGTGTGTGTGTACACATAGAGTCAGATTTTATTTTAGAAAGTTCTTGATACCTTTTCAAATATGCATACTTATTTCACATATATGTATATATACCCTGGATTCCTTAAAATTTCAGTTTTCATATTTTTAAAGTTGTATTTGGAAAAATATAAAGTACTTGGAACTTTTTCAAATATGTTTATAAATTTTAAAACTGCTTATTACTTTTAATTTTTCAGTATTTATTTTTTAACCATACTAAACCTACTTAA
Source organism: Ailurus styani (assembly GCA_002007465.1). Lineage (NCBI taxonomy): Eukaryota > Metazoa > Chordata > Mammalia > Carnivora > Ailuridae > Ailurus > Ailurus styani. The sequence continues at coordinate 2,633,010 of LNAC01000134.1, forward strand.
TACTTGGTTTCTGATGATTATAATAACTTAAGTCTCCACGTGTATAATTTGTCAATTTTTTGGTCTAATTTTTGATGTCTTGTTTTCATGATGCTCTTTTTTAGGGGGGTTTGGTGAGCTTGACAGTGGGATTCTACTTCTTAAACTTGATTTGTTAGAAATTTGAAGGACTGCGTTATAAGTGGGCCCCTCCAAACGTGGTGTGTTTGCTTCTAATATATGCCTAGGGACTCTATGCCCAGAACTACTTTAAATTACATTTGTGGCTTGAGTTTTCAGATCGCACAGGTAGTATGATTTTCCATTACAATAGTATCTGAAAATAGGCTTATGATTATGACTTCTTAGGAAAGACATTATTATGGACTGCATATTTTTGTCCCTCCAGAATTAATTTATTGAAACCTTACACCCCAATAAGATGGTATTAGGAGGTGGGGCCTCTGGAACATAACTAGGTCACAAGAGTGGTGTCTCTCTTCCTCTTCTTCTAAGAACACTAATCCTGTTGTGAGGGCCTTGGCTGAATAAGACTGATATTTTTCAGGGGTGAGCCTGGGTGGCTCAGTTAGTTAAGTGTTCTAATCTGGATTTTGGCTCTGGTCATGATCTCAGGGTCCTGGGATTAAGCCCCAAGTCATTCGGTTCTGTGCTCAGCAGGATGTCTGCTCAAGGATTCCTTCTCCCTGCTCATGTGCTCTCTCTCTCTAAAATAAGTGAATCTTAAAAAAAAAATTGATATTTTTCTACTCCATTTTTAACCATCGTGCACACTGACAAATTTTCATGAAATCACTAGAGAGTTGATTTGTATTTGTGTCTCATCTACCTTAATATTTCAGATGTAATCCTTATGCTTACATATGTGTGCAACACACTTCTGTTGCACTCCTGCAGTAGTTGCAAGACTGTGTCACCTGACTTTTGCTCCCTGCTTTGGTCTGAATGTTTGTATCTCCCAAAACTCATAGGTCAAAATCCTTACTCCCAGGGTGATGGTATTAGGAAGTATGGATTCTTCTTTCAGAAATGACTAGGTCATTATGTCTAATTAGAGGAATTAAAGCCTTTATAAAATAGGTCCAACAGAACTCCATAGCCTGTTCCACTGTGTGAGAACACAGCGGGAAGTTGGCTGTCTGCAACCTAGGAAGAGGCCTTCAGCAGAAACAAACCATGCTAGCACCATGATCTTGGACTTCTACCCACCTCACCACAAAGGCTCTGCTCCCTGAATTCTGGCCCTGTGCTTCTCCAGCAGACCCTGCTGCAGCATGTGACTCTGGCAGAGAAACTCCTTAGTGGCAGCTGGGCCACCACACAGAGAGCTTTCATTTGGGCAGTGGTGAGTGGAGCCTTTAGAGTGGGGTCATCCCCTTGACCCCAGGCTGATAGAGCTGCTATACAACCATAGCCCAAGACACCATCAGGCATACAGCTCCAACCTGTGAAAGCTGTGAAGTCAACTGAGTCCACCAAAGCCTTGCGGATGGGGCAGACCAAAGCCATGAGGGCAGGGTCCCCACCACAGTGACTTTTAAAATTTTGAACTTGCTTGGGACCTGTTATCTCTTTCTTTTTTCCTATTGTTCCCTCTTGGAACAGGAATGTCTGTCCTCCATGTCTGTCCCACCATTATATTTTGGACACATATAATTGATTTGATTCATAGGTTCCTAGCTAGAGAGGAATTTGCCTTGGAATGAATCTTACCTTGAGTCTCACACATCTCTTATTTAGATGGTATTTAGATAAAACTCGGGACTGAGACTTATGAGTTGATGATGGAATGAGTTAAGAATTTCAGAGGTTGTTGGGATGGAATGTATGTATACTGCATGTGAGAAGGACATGAACTTTGGGGCCCAGGTGCAGAAAGTTACAGTTCAAATTCAAGTTTTGAAATGCCCAGCCCCCAAAGTTACAGTATTAAGAAGTGGAACTTTTGAGATGTGACTTGGAGTGGGATTAGAGTTCACAAAAACGAGATCCTGTGGAACCCCCTTCTAGCCCTCTGTCACATGAAGACACAGCCACAAAGCATGGGTTGTGGTACCAGAAAGAGAGCCCCTCAGCACAATGAGATCATGCTGGTGTCTAGATTTTGACTTTCCAGCCTCCAGAGCTGTGAGAAGTACATGTGTTTTTTGTTTTGTTTTATTTTGTTTTTTTAAGATTTTATTTATTTATTTGACAGAAAGAGACACAGCGAGAGAGGGAACACCGGCAGGGGGAGCGGGAGAGGGGGAAGCAGGCTCTCCTGCAGAGCAGGGAGCCTGATGTGGGGCTCGATCCCAGGACCCCGGGATCATGACCTGAGCCGAAGGCAGACGCTTAACGACTGAGCCACCCAGGCATCCCACATGTCTTGTTTATAAGCTGCCTAGTCTGTAGCATTTTGTTATAGCAGCCCGGACAGCCTAAGACACTCCCCTTGAGCTTGTGAATCTGAGGCTCATGTTAAATGAAGCTGACAGGTTCCCTCAAACAAAACCCAACTTCACTGGTTTATTTTTCTTTATTGGCTCTTTCTTTTATTTAGTCTTTTTCCTATTTATCTTAATGCCAGCTTATTGATGCAGCTTAGTGACTGTTTCTTACAATTTACCCAGTTCTTGTTAATTTCCTTTTTTATACTTAAGATACCTATCCAAGTAAAAGATTAAAGACATGGAAAAATTTCCTTGGTTCACTGTAAGTTTCATCATTCCTCAACACCTCCAGTTGAAGGAAAGTTTCTGTTTACATTTCATATTCCCTATAAGTCTGAGAAGGAAAATCAAAGGAGATATAGTAGAGGAAGAAATTTTCCCTGTAATTACTCAATACAGAAAACAAATTTGCACTCCAGAGAAAGTGATTCATCTCTCTCAGGTAGCTGAACTATATATACAGTGCAATTTTCTTCTTTCTCTCAATTACTGAACTATAATGTGTTGATGTTACCTACAAAACAAAGTACCTAGTCTCTTCTATAAAACAGACCCATCTGAAAATGCTTCTATTCACAATGGTCAAATTTTAAATAAAGATTTTATTTTTTTAAATTTTCTACTCTAATGCTATGCTTCCTCAGTCATGAGCCACCTCTTGTCCACCTTGCCCCTCAGTTAACGTTATTAAAATTTTCCGATGCACAATGGTCTTATCCTAACTTTTGAGGTGAGTGTCACTCAAGAGCAATCTTCTGTGTGTGTGTGCGTGTGTGTGTGTTCCTAAATGATGAAGCATGGAGCCTTGTGGGGTGACTGGTTTTACCTTGCACTGCACAGCTGGAAGAAAGGAAACCCAGCTGGTTTTAAACAGCAAGACTAAGGAGAGAAGTAAGTTTCATACTGAGAATAATTAGGAGGACACAGATCTTATTTAATTATTTCGATAGTGTGTCCATATCCCTGAATGGCATTTACTCTGCCTTTTGAATCCCTGATCTGTTGGTCTTCTTATTTCTCCACTATGGAGGCCAGAGACTCTGAGGCAGAAACAACAGGAAATAACTCCAAAAGAAGTGACCCTGTGTCTCATGAGTTTTTGAGAAAACTACCAATAAAGACCTCAGGGTTTAAGTGTATGGAAGAACCTTTGAGCACTGATGGTCACTCTCCAGTGATGCAGCTATTTCCTTCAACTTAACTTTATTATTGTTTCTACAAAATGCCGATCTTTTGCCCAAAGTTAAAACCTTTCTGAGGAAAGCGAAGGCAATCGATCCTCAACTGCTAACTTCCTGCTAATTACCAATTCCACCACACATCACACTGGCTTATGAAATTGTATCTCTGCATTTTATTCCAACCACTTACCCTGTGATTGTACTAACAGTAAATGTGAATACAGAGCTCTACAGGAAGGATTGGTAACCATGGTGATGGGAGGGTGCTTTCTGCAGTAACTCCACTGTACAAAGTAATTTATGCATGAATGTAAAATCACAGATGTTTTGAACCATATGCAGGCTATATTTAACCACAGTGCAAGTGACAAGTTACTTGGGAGTTACTAATCCAAAGGAGGTGAGACCCAGTCAGATAATAATTCTTTCTTCTCATTGTCTTGGTAGAAACCTCCTAGATGCAGGCCCCTGGATATAAGGAGTAACGTCTGAGTACAGTATGTATTAGTGTGACTGTCACTATGTGTAAGTTTGTGTGTGTGTGTAAGGCAGTGGTGTGTATAGAAAGAAATGTACCAAAAGGAACGCACTGAAGAGATAATGAAGAAAGAGAAACCAAAGTCAACATAGGAAAAAAAAAAATTCTTCCTGCTAATTCTTTCTTACCTTGTCTCTATTCTTGAGAGTCTTGGTTAGAGAGATGAATTTTACACTAGTAACTGATTTTTCAACTTGAATTTAGGAAAAGCAAGATTTCTATTTTTAAGCCGGGAATTATGGTTATTGGGAATAGCCCTTCGGTTAGTTATGTTTGCAGCTCAATGAAATCATTTATCTTCATAGTAATCATTTAAAAGGTTGAACTGCACTGGGTGTAATCTCAAATCCAAGGACATGTTGAATGTTTGAAATATTTGTATGCAAAATCTCTGTTCTATTTTGCTCTGAGTATTTAAACAGATAAATCCTTAGTGACCCCAAATCTTGCATTTAATGATCCCATATGCACTTTTTAAAAATCAGAGTTGGTGTCACAAATTATGCAGACTTTAAGAAATAAATCACTCTGTAAATTCTGCCCTTCACCTGTAAAAATAAGTGCTGCAGCTTTTAGAACAGGTTTTCAGAAAGTGAAGCCCTTAGACATCACAAAATGAATGCAGTACTTTGTGGAATAGGGCTATTTTCGGTACCTCTGGTCATTTCATCTTCAGAAGCAAAAGAAGGGAATGTGAAATGGAAAGAAAACAATTTGCATTGTAAAACTTTTCATTTCCCCAAGACACTTGGTATTCTTGGTTGTTTTTTTCCCTTCATTCCCATATTCTTTATCTTTTGGTAGAATGTTGCATCTGCCTCTCTTAGATTAAAGTCTTCCCAGACTTTTGCCCTTTGCCCCACCTCTTTGCTTACTGCTTTTTTTTCTTAATCGCTCCCCCACTCATTGTAATCGAAATGGCCTCCTCGGTAATTAAGTACATTTCTTTGGATCCAAGGGAGACTCACCTTAAGCAGCTGTTTCCATTCCTTGGTGCCCTCCCCATTCTGAAGCACTAATGTGCAATTAAACATGAACAGGGAGCCTCACTGTTGACCCAGATTTAATAAAAGGGGTTTACTCCACAGTTCAACAGGGCAATTAGCTCTTGGCACATCCAGCTCTGCTTTGACTATTGGTGGGTTGCCTCCAAATGAGAAAGAGTTGAAAAGCTTTTTTTAAATAAAGCTAACTGAGTGGCATTAGAGACAATAGACCTTGACTATAGGAGATGGTTGGTTCTCAGCAGGCTGTGCCAAGACACACACAAGACACCACAATTGGTTTAAAAACAAAACAAAACAAAAAACTAGCAGGGTTTTCCACATAGCCCTGACAACTACTATTTTCAATGTTGTGTATTTGAAGAAATCACTTAACTTCGCCACTCTATCTTGAGAAATTCTGCGTAATGACACTTACTCTTGGGATTGTTTTGTCCATCCTCTTAAATGATCCTATACCAGGCCATGGAAGGGAAATGGAATTGGAAATACTTAGCAACACACATGTCTGTCTGTCTTAGCAATGAGCGTATCTACCTCTTCTTCCTGTTCCTCTTAAGAAATGTGAAGGGGTAATGGTGGGTGCTGTCCGTGGAACTGTAGATCTAAACACAGAAGAATTTGGTCCTCACTACAGCTCAGGCTGTTTATAAGATCATTGAAATATGTGTTCTTTGGGTCTTGAGAAAAATGACCTCTTGTTAGTGGTTGAGGAGGCTGGAAGCTTCCTTGGTGGGGCGAGGATGGCTTTGTAGCTCTTGTTACAGTTTTGGACCTTAACTAGGTGGTTGAACACACAATACTTATTAAAACAAAATCTGTTGGAAGAATGGAAGAAGAAAAGTAGAACTTAATGGAAAGTTAATTGAGAGATGTCATTTCACATATACTCTCCCTGAAACTTTTATCACCGGTGATTCAAAGATCTGACCAAAACCTCACTCCCTGGATAACTACAGATAACCTATGAGCAGATCTTTGACTTGCGGCCCCCTAAACAAACACACTGTCAAGATAAGTGTTCAGAATTCAGAAAACTGAAACAGTAGATTTAACCCATTTTAGTCTTTCTAATTGAACTCGTCCTCCCTTTCATCATCTTTTTCCATTGACAATTGCCTCTGTTCTTCTATCTTCATTATCCCCTTCAGACTAGTGTATGTGTCTTTTAGACAAATGTATAGATCAGTATAAGAAAAATATTTAAATTCCCCATAACCCCACTACTTAGAATTAACATACATAGTTTCTCTCTCTCTCTCCATATACATATGTATGTATATGTGTGTGTGTGTATATATATATATATATGTATATACATATATATATATATATATATACACATGCACACGCACACATACACAAATTTTTTTAAAGAGAGGAATGGAGGGGTTAGGAGAGAAGAGGGAGAAGGAGAGAGACTGTCAAGCAGGCTCCCCATCCAGAGCAGAGCCCAACCCGGGGCTTGATCTCAGAACTCTGAGATAATGACCTGAGCTGAAATCAAGAGTTGGATGCCTAACCAACTGAGCCACTCAGGTGTCGCTAGAATTAACCAATATTTTATTTTATTTACTATTATTTTTTAACAAATATTTTAAATTATTTTTATTAACTTTGTTTTTTTCTGTGCATATGTATATATTGTATGTTATATGCACATATTTTAAACTTTATAATAATTTTTTACATCAATAAATATGTATTAGGGTATAGATAATAAGCTCCTTTATGGATATAGTCATTTATTTTACCATTATTTAATTGTTGGTCATTTTAAGTATCCCCAGTTTTTAAACCATTATCAAAAGTATAGGACTGTTATTCCTGTTGGAGATAAGATAATTATTTCCTGGGGGCCAGCATTTATAGTCTGGTCATTAGTTGAAGAGCTACTTGTACCTGGCTGAGACTTGGATGTCACCTACTTCAGTTAAGCGATCAGCCCCATTTGCAGACTTTTGGGCAATCTGTAAGGCTGCAAGGCATCAAACTCGTTATTTCTTTCTTTAGCAAGCCCCAATTTGTGCAGAGAAGCAAGGCTGGCAAAGTGACATATTCTTAGTAAATCCACTCCCCTGTGGCCAGACAAAGAGGAAGAAATAAAGAGTGCAGTGGGTGTTTATATTGTAATTCTCCTGGGAATTCAGTCCATTTTTAGAGTTTAAAATTTTTATTTGCTTTCTCTGCAGAGTGAGTTTCTTTAGGAGGAGAAAATTTTACACAAATAAAATTAGTGCTACTCTTCTTATTATTATATTTTTACAACATCCATGGTAGTTTTAAATATTGTATTAAAATGAAATATCTAATATCAGATGAATTCCTCAATCTGACAGACTTCACATCTGATCCAAACTTTCCTATCCAGCTAGCATCCTCTCTTATAAGTCTGTCCAGGGCGCCTGGGTGGCTCAGTCGGTTACGCGTCTGCCTTCAGCATAGGTCGTGATTCCAGGGTCCTGGGATCTAGTCCCCCATTGGGCTCCCTGCTAGGTGGGGAGTCTCCTTCTCCCTCTCCCACTTCCCCTGCTTGTGCATGCCCTCTCTCTCTCTCTCTCTGTGTGAAATAAATAAATCTTTAAAAAAGTCTGTCTAAACCCTATCCTAAATTTCTTAATATTCTTGAAATCTCTTTTCTTACCTCTAGGTATTTTTATATATTATTCTTTGGCCTGGGACATGTTCCTTCCTTCTCAATAGGACACTGCAGACGTGTAGGCAAAAGTGGTTGCACCCTCTTCTCTGCCATCACAGTTTTCATTTATACTTTGACTATATCATAGTTGTGTAGAAGTGTGATGTGTCAGTTTGACTGTCCTTCTGCCTTCCCGATCCGCTGTCCTACTAATATTTATATCATGACAGATGTATGTTAAGAATGACACTCAGATATCTGTTGGATGAATAAATGGATGAATGAAACACACAGTGAATATTGGCTATAATGATCTAGCATTATAAATGATTCTCCTGATGCTGTGTATGCCTTAACCTTATATCTGAGCCTCAAACAGTACTTTTCTGCATTCCTGAGTACGCTGTTTCATATCTAGTCACAATAATTCAGTCTGAAAGTGATGCTTCTATCCAATGTGTATTTCCTCCATTCCCCAATGTAAACATCATTGGCAATAGGAACATATATATTACAACTCCTGATTTCCTGTTAATAACTGGCATTTGAATTTTCCTATTTTTTTCTATTTGATTTTGAAAACATTCTAATACATAGAATAATAGTAGCTATTGATACTTAACCCCATCACCTGTGTTAGTAATTTTTGATATTTTACCGTATTTGCTTTACTACCTTGTGTTGGAATAGTTTAAAGTAAACTATATATATCAAACTATTTTATTCCTAAATACTTCTGTTTGAATTTCTCAAAAGTAAAGACATTGTCTTATATAATTGTAATAGTATTTTACACAAAAAATTAATAATTTCTCAAAATCATGTAATACCCTATCCATATTCAATTCCTTCTAGGTATTTCCACTGTATTTTACTGTTCGTTTGTTTGAACTAGAATCCAGTAAATGTTTACACATTGCATTTAGTTATGTCCTATCTTTATTAATCTACACCAGTCTTCCTTTTTTCTTCCCTTTTTTTCTTGATGTTGATGTTGGGGTTTTAAAGAGATCATCTTATTTGTCTTGCATCTTCTCAGTTTACGATTATTACTTCTTAGTGTCATTAACTCATTCCTCTATCCCCTTAATATCCTATAAATTAGAAATTAAATCTGGAACATGATCATGTTAAACATGTAAGATATTTTCAACCCTAGGGCGCCTGGGTGGCTCAGTGGGTTAAAGCCTCTGCCTTCGGCTCAGGTCATGATCTCAGGGCCCTGGGATCGAGGCCCGCATCGGGCTCTCTGCTCCGCGGGGAGCCTGCTTCCTCCTCTCCCTCTGCCTGCCTCTCTGCCTACTTGTGTGTGATCTGATCTCTCTCTCTGTGTCAAATAAATAAATAAAATCTTAAAAAAAAATATTTTCAACCTTATTAAAGAAATATTTTTTGCTTTATTTTGCTCTCCTGAATATGCGTAGAATCAGTAGATCCTCACATCTCATGTAAGATTGTACCACATAGACTCATAATATCACACACTGTGATTATTCTGGTGCCTCTGGTGATATTGCAGATTGCTCAGGTAGAAGTTAAATAATAGAATGTGAGACTAAAAATATCAAATAAAAGCTTAGGACTATAATGTGTTGGCTCCAAGAAATCCCATTAATTAAAAAAAAAAAAAGAAATCCCATTAATTAAGGAGGGCCATACAGATGATTCAAGGCAATTCCAGTCCAAACACTAGAGGGTTCAAGGAAGTCCTCTAGATCACATAGATAAGCAAAGAATCTGGATGATGCTATTAACATTCTTCCTTGACTACTTGGGGTGAAAAATTGGGAGATTATGAAATTTGACTATAGGCAAAAAAAAAAAAAAAATTAATGCCATGATATTGACTATGGCATCTGACTGATAGAATGGCAAAATACTGATATGTTCTTATATGCAAGTTAATTTTTAAATTATTTTTTAAATAAATAGAAGATATATATATATATATATACATATATATATATATATATATACTCAGTTTAGTATTATCCAACATTCAAAAACTGTTTTACTGAATACCAAACAGTAGTAAAAGCATATCACATAGAAATATGCTTATACTTTTACTGAAGTTCTGACTGTTTGAACTTAGATGCTCATCCATAATCCTGATAAATAGCTCCTCCTGTTTATACATTTTTACTGGCCCTATAAATTTGTGGCCCGAGTTTTGCAAAAGGAGTTTTGTAAAATATTTTTATATTTCTACACTTTGGAACTTTACTCAGCAAAAGATCATGGGCGTTGAGATACCTGGATTCAAATCTTCGATTGTAAACTGACAAGGGATATTTTCAGCTACATTGTTGTAATGTAGCTAAGTAGAAGCAACTCTATAAAGATGTAAAATCTTTGTTTTCTGCTAATAATGTGAGCAACAGAAAACTCCAGCCTTTGCTATATCCTTAATTCTTACCCCAATATGAGGGATTTCAGCTTTCTAAATTAATGATTTGTTAATGATTTGATTTTTTTAACCATTTGATATTTTAAAAAAAGAATGGACCACATTTAGATGTGTTTGTATATATAAATATATCTTAGTAAATATGTGTGTGTGTGTGTAATATGCACAATTAAATTAATTGCATTCCTTTTTTAAAAATAAGAATCCAGGGGATGCCTGGGTGTCTCAGTTGGTTAAGCATCTGCTTTTGGCTCAGGTCATGATCCCAGGGATTGAGTCCCACATGGGGCTCCTCGCTCAGCAGGGAGTCTGCTTCTCCCTGTGCCTGCTGCTCTCCCTGCTTGTGCTCTCTCTCTCTGACAAATAAACAAAATCTTTAAAAAATATGGATCCAAAGGATTTTAATATATCAAACACCATACTTCTCTGCTACTAAAAATGCTGAAAAAATTGGTAAAATATGTAATTGGGGATTCACTGCTCAGTGTGAATCTAAGCCCAAGAGATTATATGGTGGTCCAAGTAGACTTAAATCATTTCAGATGTCCAATATGTAATCTCTCCCCCTTCCCCAAATATGGTTGGCTCAGGGAAAAGAAGTAAATAAGCTTTGAAAATACCTGCTAAAGGAATAATGAGTTAGTCTAATCATAACTTCAAGAAGGCAAAGGTATTTTTCCTCTAGGTTTTAAAATAAGAAACAGAATAAGTTTTATTACTAAATAGCTAGATCTGTTTAGTGATTACACTAATTTGAGGTATAGACCATGAAGTTACATTTTTTAGAGATTGAACATTTTATTTGGACTGATCTGTGATCCTTTCTGGAATATATTAGAGTTGTAAATATGTAACTCCATGATGTCTTTTTAGCTGCCCTCTTGCACACAAACCACACCTATCTTATACTCGAGTCCTTTTGGCTACCTATGCTATGCCTGAACACTATACCAGCCCAGATTTACCCTAGGGTTGAATGTCAGTGGTACAGTGAGTATCCGACATAGGGTTAGGCTCAGCTATGAGTAGGAATATGTTTTTCCATCCTCACTGTGTTTTAAAAAATTGTTTAATAGTTCATAGTTTATAGTAGTAGTATATAATCTATAGTTCATATTTAAAGGTCTGCTTTTCAAAATTACCCCCGTCAAATAGGACACATCAACTATTCCTGTTTCTGAAATAGTCTGCTGAATTAAGAAGACTGATTCAAAAGAGATGCACCAGGATCTGAGCTGGAGCACGTTATGAAATCTTACCTACCTTCTATTTGTCGAAGGGCAAAATTATACCCAAATATAGTTGCTTCAGATGTTTGTGGTGGGGATTAAATAATACAATATTTGCAGCAAGAGCTCAGTAACTATTATCCTTCTTTTCGTTCACCGTTATTGGCTACCTCTCCCTCAGTATAAACCAAATACAACACTTCCAAACCTGTCCCAGGCGAAAAAAAAAAAAAAAAATCTCATTTTTTTTCTGGAAATCAATGTGGCAGGAGTTAGATCCATCAACATGTTGTAAAGCTCTCTGTCTTGCCCAGCAAGGTCTTTCAAAGGGCTGGCGTATATAGGAGCTCAGCAGAGTTCTAATATGTTCTTGGTGCAATCTTCCTCATGAATATTTATAACCATGCTTCATTAGTTTAAAAAAATCTCTTTGAAGAGGATTCCGTTTTAGTAATCTTTATTGCCAGAATTCATCCCCATTTGTTAATATGGGTGTTTGGGAAGGCAGAGGGATAGTGTGTTTTCTTTCCTTTTAATTGATTGTTTTCTCCCAGTTGAGATGCAGGGTGGGTTTCGATGTATCAAATAACAGAGATTTTACTCGGAACATACAAGACCTACCTCCCAACTCACCACGTGGTCAAAAGAATCAAAGTCAGTTTCTCTCTGTCTTTAGACATTGGAATCCCAATAGGTGAAGACTTTGAAAGGTTTTATTTTGTGCCTAAGTCTGTCTTCCTGTAGGTATAAGAGGGAGTTTCCAAAATAGCACAGCTGCTGAATCAAATGCAATAAATTGTTTTAGACATTTTATCAGCAACTGTTCCCAAGAGTGATTGTTAATATGACAAGATCCCTGCCCAGATTTCAAGGCTAGAAAGCAGATGATGGTGGCAGGTAAGATAAATTAAATATATCAAAGAGGCCGAGAACCTTTTGAGAAACAGTATGTATATTTCAACAGAAATAGGTTTTATTTTTAATTTTATTTATTTTTAGCCAGCAGAGAAATACTCATCTTTCTTAGCAAAGAAAGTTTCATTAGGGCCAAGAGCAAGCACAAACATTGTAGGAAATGAGTAGTAAAGCTGACATTCTTCTTACCTAACAGAAGCTAACAGAAGAAAGGACAGCAGCAGGAGAATTGCCCAAATAAAATTTGTCCTTACTTGTTATAATTTAAATAATGTGGAGTTATCTGGACAATCTTACTTAGAAATTATACCAGAGAGGTTTTTAAAATGTGAATTTAAATAACTACGCCTTATCTATCTAAATGCATGTAATCTATGGAGACACTTTTCCATCTTAGTGGCTTGTATTCGGGAATGATTAATTTTGGGGGGAAAAATCAAACTGTTGAAAAATGTAAAACATTTCTACATATTTACTTCTCTGTTGAGGAGGGAAGTCCCTGTGAGTTCTCTCTGCTGTCTGTCGAGCTTCCTAATTAGTGCCCTTGCACCTAGTTCTTTTCTCTTTGGAAATCCATCCTCCACATTATTTGCAAAGACCACAAATCCGGACCACAAATAGGTTTACATCACTCTCCTGCTTTGAACTTTGATCTGAGTGCTCCTCATTTTGAGGAAGAAATCTTTTCTTACACCAGTATCCTGCCCTTCCATGGCCCAGCTTCCCCCTTCTTCAACGTTGTCATCTGCTACTCTGTTCTTGGATCAGGATTGTTTCCCTAATGCCCAAGACTCATGTGCTTATGGGTCCTGCATGAATCCAGCATCCACCCCTTTACCTCTAGCTCATGCTCCTCATCCCTTATCTCCACCCTGTTTTTTTTTTATCTTTATCAGATTAACTTAGATCTCAGATGGTACTTCTCCTGACATTTTCCCATACCCACCCTCTCCCACCACCAAGTTGGGCTTAATGTTCTTCTGCTATACTTCTGTTCCATTCTGTATAAAACTCTAAAACTGCTACATTATAGAATTTTTTTCCTGTGAATTTTCTGCTCATTATAATGCAAATTCTATAAGGAGAGACTTTATTTATCATGTTTTATTCAACACTTAGATTTTTGCTTAGCATGTGATTGGTGCTCAACTAGTATTTCTTAAACAAAAATGACCTCAGGTTCTATAGGAAAGGATGTTTTACATTTAAATGACTTCTTTGGAGAAAAATGCATGTGGGAATAGAGAGTAAGAAGGCATTCTTTAAAAAGTAGTCAACTTTCTGTGCTATTTAGAAGTGAAAATGCAGGCTTAACAGGTTTGCGGACATATGGTTTCTTACAATAGATGTTTAGCATGCAGAAAAAAAAAATGCATCCAGCAACAGATGATAGACAGAGGAGAGCTTCCAAAGCCTGAAAGTGCTATGGAGCTTTAAGATCCAGCAGCCAATGTAAAATAGTCTCAAAGAGTCCCTTCCTCCTTTTCCTTCTTTGGTCCCCACGGAGTGTTGGATGAACTATCTCTGCCCTTAGGTAGAGAGGATTTTTCCATATGTTTTACTGGCACAGCCATTCGTGATTGTTGGCAGACCAACATAAGATAATGATTCATCGCAACATAAAGTGCTCAGAGCCCCAGCTGAAAAAATCATTCTCAGAGTGTTATTTAGAGTTTTGGGCTCATTCAGTTCAGAGAAAACAGCATTACCTAATTCAGTTTGGTTGATAAGGACTCAGTTATTCTGCTCATTGATCTCTTGTCCCTTGGTAAGAATTTGTTCGGAGGCGATGCTGGATGTCTGGGTATTTAATGGGATTTTTGTCCAAACAGGTGTTCTATTCAACTCTTATGGGAGTGATCAGGATGCCACAAAGCAGGGCTGAGGGAAAGGAGGGTTTCAGAAAGAGCTGAAAGGCAAACAGATTGGACTTTGATTGTTCAGGATAGAGTGACAGAAGGAATAATGGGTGAATCCCATTCTGTTTGGTTGGCAATTTATTGGAGGGTAGGATTGTCAAGCTGATTCTGGCTTTCAACTGTCTGAAACAAAGAAGACGAAGCTTGCCATGATTGGTACTTAGATATCGGCTATGATTTAAGGCCTGAGATCGGAGTACCCTGAGAAATTTCTACCAGAAATAGATGAAATGCTAACTCAATGTGAGATTTTGGCTCATCACATTGAAAGTAATTTCCTAAGCACTTTGTAAAATGACTTGGCACATTGTGGCTGCAAACTAAGGGGAAGGAGTTGCTATTGGTCCAGAAATCTGGTTCACATAAGAATCTGAATGCCCTACTGGGATAATTTTCTTCCTGAGCCGATAACCTTTTGAAGGAGGGATCATGAATGATTAAGCCAAATGTGAACCTGATGGCCTCAGTAACTGGGAATCCATATGGCAGGGAGGCCTTTGGATGTGCTTATAGCTAGAATTGCCAAGGTTCAGGGATCAAATATAAGTCAGGTTGCTGAGAGTAGATGCCTCAGTCAGATTTCCAGAGAGCCTATACCCAGTGTTTAAAAGAAAACCGCCTGAAGGAAGGTTCTCTATGTACAGTATATACATGCAGACACAAGCATAGATGTACATATACAATTGTCTACAGCGGCTGCAGTGCATTTTACAGGTGTAGAATCTAAACCTAAGAATTGTTAAGTAAATTGTAATGCAGAGTGAAGATTTAAGTCTTTGTGTGTCTGGTTCAAAACTCAGTTTCCACTACATAGAACCAGAGTTCCGAAACGTTGCTTGGCTGCTGTATAATCTGAGACCTTTCTTAAGCAGTTCAACTTACTCCACACGGTCATCTGCTTCGTTCAAGATTGTAATTTATCAGGTCTTAGGTGAAGGTCCTGTGTATTTTTTAAACATATCCTTGAAAATAGGGATTTAAATCCAAGTTTGATTACCCCAGTATAACCTATATGATAAAGACAAGGGATGCGATATAGGAACGGAGACATGCAGAGTCACGATTCTATGACCACGACTCCGTTGGTTGACTGTGTGCTGTGCTGAAGCATCACTCCCACGAAGCCACCACCGCTGTTCCTCTGATTACACAAGGCGAGGTGAAAGGAACAAAGACTTTCCTTAGAAACACCGACTCAAATTCTGACTCTGGCTCTGGAAAATTATTAAGTAAAAGAACACACACAAGTTTCTCAATCTCTATTTGCCTCACCCTTAAAATGGGCATAATCCGTTGTATTGGTTTTCTAGGCTCCCATAACAAAGAACAATGACATAATTTTAACTTAAATACCTCTTTAAAGACCTTATCTCCAAATACAGTGACATTCTGAGGTAATGGAGGTTAGGACTTCAACGTCTGAATTTTGGAGGGACACTATTCAGACCATAACATTCATTTTCACTTTAATTTAAGTAGTTATTTTAAAGAGCTAATTAAATAGCATGCATTCACATGACTTGTAAGCTAAAGGTGTTATGAAAAAGTTATATTTTATTTAAAAACAAATTTTTGTTGGATTATTAAGTTTGTTTCAACTTACAGTTCCAGAGCACAAATATCAAATCAATATTGCATTTGTTTTAGGTTAAAATACTATCCCCTTTTGTCAAGACAAATTGTGTTTTTCTCTATTCTTTTGTCTAGAATTACAGTGAGTGAGCAACCAAACTTAGCTGGTAGGGTGGACTAGGAGGAATAAGTAAATCTCTGTGGTAGTCTAAATTAGGATATGCATAAACACGAGAGCGTGTGCGTGTGTACGTGCACGTGCGCTCACACCCGCTTTCGTATAATTTACCAAACATAAATAGCCAAACATTTCTAGTGGCTATTTTGAAAGCACGAATGCTAACAAGGTGGAAAAAAATAATAGTTTTATTGAGTGCTTATTTTATATGAGACCTTATGATCAAACATTTAATATTCATGCATTATGTCAATGAAGCCTACCTCAAACTCAATATTTTTATAAGAAAAAAATAGCCAGAAAAATTAAATATTTCCCTGTGTTACTGACTAGTAGGTGATAGAACTTGAATCAAATTCTGCCTGATTCTTGAGCTTAATTTTTATCAACTGAAGACATCGTCCTTCACTAGATGTCCCACCAGGCTGCCTTGTGTGTTAAATCCTGCATTGCTGTGTTTGGAATTAGCTCCAGTGAGAACACTGGCTCTCTAGTGTCTGAGATAACGCAATTTCGTGGTAGCAGGTTGTCTCTTAGTTTTACTGCAGAGATTGAATGTACAGGCCCCGAGCATATGATGAAAACTCAAAGCTCAGGCCCTGCTGTTCTGAACATGATTATATAAAGGTCTTATAACACGCTATTTCACATTTATCTGTTCTTCAGTCCAGAAAAGTAATAAGCTAGTAGAATACAAATATGGTACATACACACTGTGTCCTTTCATTCTTAGATAATACTGAAAAAAAATATTGAAAAATTTTTGAGGGGACCAATTTCATTATATATCTACCTTAAATACCGGCCATGTCCAGGGTTTGAATTTAAGCTCTTAGTAACTTTTTATTTGGGGATCTTAATTCATCAGGTAATTTCTTCTCCTATCAAGGTGGGAGAAACTAAGATAAAGAAAACAAGCTTTATTTTGACTCAGACATATTATTCAGAGGATTTCTTAAAAACAGAGCCTAATTTATTGTTTTGAACAATTTGAAGTGAAAACAAGCAATAAATTTTGTTCTAGGCTCTTCTCCCTCTGGTAACTGGCTTCTATCATGAAGCTTTATTTCACCTGAATTTTCTTATTGCACTTGACGATCAATCATGGTCTCAAGTGTATTCTCTTCTCTTTTGTACTTTCTTTTCACTGCTTTTTTTAAATATGTGGTTCTACTAATTCAGCTTTTTTCCCTTTTTGGTTTTGCTTTACGATTCTGATATTTAACTCTAGTGAACAATAGCTAAATTGTTGAGGGCGTACTATGTGGCAGGCAAGGAACAAACACATGGACTAATCTCTACACATGGACTAATCTGAAGAGTGATAAACTTCTCATTCAACCCAGGGGAATTTTAGGGGGTCTAGCTTAAACTCCATCCCTTGAACTGCCTGATTATGTTCTAAAAAGTCATCTACTAGAATGGAACTCCTGTTAATCAGGGCGGATGTGCCTCCATCACTTTATGGGATTGAATGAGATGGAGAATGAGGAGAGTGAACTCCTTATGGGATTTGAATGAGATCCCTTTATACATATTTCATTTGTGTGTTTTTTTAGTACTCAGGCTAACACTGGAGTAATCATAACTTGTTAACTAAAACTTGTGTCAATCACAAGCCAAACAGTCCATGTGGTAATAGATAGCACTTATACAGCCAAAGTAAAATATCTGTTTTTGTGGGGGTGGGAAGTGAAAAGTCATGAACCATGACACTGAAAAATTATTCCTCAAGAAACACTAATCAAGAAGCACCAAAAGAGGAGGAAAAAGAAAAAAAGGAAAAAAAAAGTCAATTTACTTTCCTCTTTTTCTTTATTCCTGATGTTTATGACTCTGAAATGTTCTTGAAGGTATTAAAGTAATTTGAAAAAGGAGGTCATCAGCCTGAGGTGGCTTTCGTGCCTTGGGGTAGCCTACATAAGCCAAGTAAAACTTCAGCCAGAAGTCAGTTCCTATCAATGCACTTCTACCAAGAAAAATAACTTGAAGAACAACCAGTCACACACAGGCAACTGGGCTTTCCCAAATAAGGCAATTGCTTGACCCATAAGCATTTCAGTAATTTCCTTGCTTTGCTTCTGTGACTACTCTCTGAAAGCCTTTCCCTTCCCGTGGTCTGTGAGCATGCTAGCCACTTTTTGGTTTGGCGCTGCCCCGTTTGAATCCATATTGGCTCACATAAGCTACTGAAAATTTTAATGTACCTCTCAGTTCATCTTGGAATAGAGGAAAACATGATTTGCATAGGAACAAAGAAAGAGATTCGTCAAGACAAAGTACCTACTTGGTTTAATTCATGCTACAAGACAGTGGGTCTATGGTTTTGATTCTTGGGAAGGCAAATGGATTCAATTGGAATATTCAGAATAAGAAAACTGAGGGCAGAGTTGAGGATTAGCTGTATAAAAAGTCAAGTGACATTTGGCATCAGGTTTCTGTAAGATGTATTAAATGGGGTTGTTCGTCTGTCTGAACCACTCAGAACAGATACTTTGTTTTCAAGAACTTGATAAATATTTTGGAGAGAAACCTAACTAAAGTTAAAGACATGGACTACCTGTGACCCTAAAGTTTCTATCATATTCTCTGGTTCTGTTAATATATATATATATATGTACATATGTACATATGTACATGTATGTATTTTGTGTGTGTGTGTGTGTGTGTGTGTGTGTGTTTGCTGCACTTGAAGATGCCCCGGGATTGAGATTATGACTAGATGAATGGAGGAAAATGTCCACACCTGTCATGGATACTGGTAAGAAGGTGGCCCTTTTAACGCTGACCATAGGTGGCAGGGGCTTAATATCAGGTACCTTTGAGAGAGGAGGGGAGTGGAGAGGAAGGGAGAGGGAAGGGGAGACTTTCAGTGACTTTTAGGCCCTGGGATTCTCCATTAAAATCAATTTGCACTGAAGGTATTTATAGGCTTGACATTTAGTTCGTTGTCTTTTTTTTCTTTTTCTTTTTCTTTTTCTTTTTCTTCTTTTAACCTCCATAAATCAAGAAAAATATTTGTTTGGCTATATACAAAGACACAAAACTTGAGAAAATGCTACTGTTCCTTGGAAAAGAGACGTAATTTGTGAGCAAGCAAATTTAAAATATGTGAGAGACCAGTTACAAAGGAGTTGTGAGGGGCAGAGCTTGCAGGGAATGGCCTGCCTCCCAAGCCCTCCACATTGGGATCGGCACTGCAGGATCCTTTTTTGTCCATATGTTCATCATTTAAATAAAAGCTAAGTTTTAGTGTAAACTATGTTTCCTTGTGTTTTACAGAAACTGGTAGTACAAAACGTATAAAGAACTCTGTGTGTGTGTGTGTGTGTGTGTGTGTGTGTGTGTGTGTGTGTGTGGTGGATTTTACTTAGACCATGAGTGCTATCAATTATTTCTTATTTGTCTGAGTTTTCAATGAAAAGTTTTTCTATAAGATTTTAAAAAAAGTTTTAATTGTAGTGACTTCCCTTCAGGAACTCGGATTGAATATGGACCTGAGCACAAGAAATCTATAATAATCAGTTGGCATGAAAGTAAAGTTATGCTCATAGAACTATATTCAGGAATCACTAGAGCTATACCATTTTTTTCCAGCAATGCTAAAAATATGTTTAGTAGGTGACTTTATAGACTCAAGAATTCAAAGTAGAATACAGAGATAGAATTTAAATGATACTAACCATGCCTATAGCTATATATTGTAACTCATGTATGATTTTTATCTATGAAATCACTAATAGGTCTTAAAATCAGGTGTTTTCTTTTTTTTTTCCTTTTTTATAGTCCACATAGAAGCATAATTGGGATCGCTACAGAATTAGCCTGTTACAAGGAATTAGTGACTGTAACTATCTGGATAAAGTATTTAGAAAACAATATTATGCAAGGCGCTCAAATTTTAGACTTCTAGTGCTCCTGGGCAAATCATGTAAAGATCCATACTTCCTATTACTTCTGGCAATGCACTTAAAATCAAGGTGGACTAGAGATGCTTGTGTATTTGTAGAAAAGGGGGTATAGAAAGTTGCTATTTATATTTTCTAACTCCTACCAGGGGATGGAGTTGATGGAATGGGTTATGGTCTGGATTTGAGCCATCTTTCTATTATAAAATTAATGAAAATGGAAACAGTGAACAAGGTGAAGGCAAAATGCCTCTTTTCCAAACACGACCCAGTGATCTGGAGAAATGCGCTGCTGTGGTGACATCACCAAGTTCATAAAATGAATATCCACTCACGCCTAGTGGATGTGGTAACTGTCAGGCTCTCTTCTTGTTTTAAAGCCAAGGCCGTGTTTCCTGGAAAACTGCCTGGTAATAACACTGTCCAAAATTTTAACACAGCCTCTTTGATTTAGACTCAAACCATTTATATCCTGCAGTAGTGTTACGATTGATTTTTAAAATTTTTAAAGACTTTATTTATTTGACAGAGAGCAAGAGAGAGCACATGGAGGGGAATGGTGGGGGGAGGAAGAGGGAGAAGCAGACTCCCCTCTGAGCAGGGAACCCAACACAGGGCTCGATCCCAGGACCCTGAGATCACGACCTGGGTTGAAGGCAGATGCCTAACTGCTGAGCCACCCAGGTGCCTCTTGCAATTGATTTTTAATATCAACTCCTTTAATGCTATTGGTGCCTAGCATTGTGGTATTGTCCATGGAGGAGATAAGTATTTAAATTTATCTCGTTAGGAAGCAGATCATTAGAAATAAGCGTTAGGTGTATGGGGTAGAAAATAATGATGCAAAACAAAAGAGCCTCCACATGAGCTTCCCTTACTTCCTCTCTGCTCTCCTCCTGAAGTACGTTTTAAGTCCCTCTCTACATTTCAGCAATAGAGGCCTTATTTCTTTTGTTCAATCTCCTTTGCTGCTTCTAATTATAGGTTCTTTGCATATGCTTTTCCTCTGGTTGACTACTCTTCTCTTTTTGCCAATTCATGTAATTAACTGCTTCTCTTCATTCAGTCTCAACTTAAGCATGGCTTCGTCAGTGAATTCTTTAATGATCTCCCCACCTCCCCATCTCTTGTCTCTTAAAACCACGTAACTGTATGTTGTAGTTGATACTTCAGCTTGCCATCAGATGTTTGTGGGATTTAAAAACCAATTGTCAACAAAACAAAACAAAACAAAAAACAATTGTCTGTTTCTTTCACGAGATTATAAAATCCATGCAAGTAGAGACTGAGCTCATTCCTTTTAAATTTGACTCCAAGCCCCTTGCAAACTCTGTGGCTAAAGGCGGATGATTATACATGTAGACAGAATGGTTGAAGTCCAGTAGTGTTAATGGGAAGTCTAAAAGTGGAAACTGTATACACGGTGGGCTTTGAGATGGAGAAAGAGGATGGGGAGAAGACGCCTAGATAGTGCCTGATGTGGGGATTTTCAGGATTTTGAAAAGGCGTGGTTGAGAAGATTCTCAAACTTAAGGGGCCGCATGAGAAGTTGAACACACAGACTTTGGAGTCCGAAAACCTGAGTTCAAATTTAGCTGAATTGGTTGCTGGTAAGCCTCGGGTACTTTATTTTCCTTCTTTAAGATTTGGTTTCTTCATTTCTCAAAAAATTAAAAATAGAGCTGCCCTATGACCCTGCAATTGCACTACTGGGTATTTACCCCAAAGATACAGATGTAGTGAAAAGAAGGGCCATCTCTACCCCAATGTTCATAGCAGCAATGTCCACAATCACCAAACTATGGAAAGAGCCGAGATGCCCTTCAACAGACGAATGGATAAAGAAGATATGGTCCATATAGACAATGGAATATTACTCAGCCATCAGAAAGGATGAATCCCCAACTTTTGTATCAACATGGACGGGTCTGGAAGAGATTATGCTGAGTGAAATAAGTCAAGCAGAGACAGTCAATTATCATATGGTTTCACTTACTTGTGGAACATAAGGAATAAAATGGAGGACTCTAGGGGAAGGAAAGGAAAAGTGAACTGGAGTAAATCGGAAGGGGAGACAAACCATGAGAGACTGTGGACTCTGAGAGCTGAGGGTTATGGAGGTGAGGGGGGAGGGGAGATGGGTGAACCTAGTAGTGGGTATTAAGGAGGGCACGTATTGCATTGAGCACTGGTTGTGGTGCATAAATAATGAATCTTGGATCACTGAATAAATAAAATAATAATATATATGTAGTTCTCACACACGCAAAAAGATTTGGTTTCTTTATCTTTAAAATCGATAAACTCATGACTTGCTTTGTATTGTGACAAGACTGTATTTTCCAAGTTTCAATCATTTGCATTCTGTCTATGATTTTTGAATATCTGTATTTTAGGAGTATTCATTATTATTTTTTCCTTAATTTTGCTTTTTCTTCCATCTTAAAAAAAAAAAAACGTTCTCCGGAATTAGAGTATCTATAAAATCATGGTTTTGTTCTACTAGTCATAGTTTTTCTGGTATGTTATTAAATTTATACTTAGCAATTTGAAATGTTCATAATATATCTGCAAACCACCCATAATTATGTCTTGTGCCAACCACAATATAGAACAGGGACAGTACTAGAACAGGGAGGTTAGGGAAGTAGAGAATACAGAGAAGACTCCTAAATCTAATCTCCTCTCTGAGTCATCTTTTATGAGACTTTGTCCTTCTCTGAGCATAGGTCAAACAGACAAGGAAACAGGTGTTGGACACTTAAATAGAATTTTCAAAGAAAATAGCCTGTATTACTTATAATTCTTAAAAGGAAGGACCTGTTCATCATGCTCTACTTCACATTTAGTCATGATCTTGTTTTTCCAGCTTGGTCATTAATTGCTACTGCTGTCGCCACTGCTAGCTAACCGGTACCAAAGGATTAAGGGCATGATCTACATCATAAATATTAGATAGTTTATTAGTTTTGCCAGTAATTAAGATGGAGAAAGTTAATCTGATAGAGATTTACATAACTCGTGCTGATTTATTACTCTTGGGATGGCTGACAATGAACTTAATGCTGTCTTAGGTTTCTTCTCTTTGATTGGCCTCAAGCCACAGTACTTAAAATGCCAGGGAAAATGAGTGCTATTGTCAAATGCTTTGTGAAAATTTTGGGTTACATATGATAAACATGTGACTTTAATTCAGGACTTTTTCAGAGAGATTAACATATCAACTAACATTCATCCATCTATGGAGTTATCCTTGTAGAGCTTCTCTTCGGTTGAGTGATTTGTAAAATATACTTGGGGGGGAAATGCTGACCTAATGGCTTCTTTTTTACATTATCTAATCATCAGGTATATTATTCTAATAGCATAACTATCCCACAAGAATATATGGAAAATTGGCATGCTTTGGGTGCTTGGCCAAATTGTTGAAAACCCAGCAGTGGCAGATTGGCTGCTGTGAATGCAATATTCAGAGGAGACCAGGAGAGATTTCAAGAATGATATTGTAGCACATCATTTAGAAATGTGAACAACCTTCATTCAAGATGTCCAACATGCCTCATCCCATTCTCTAGGGGGTCGAGGTTGGAGGACGGAGGATTAAGGTCACACCAGAAACCATACTAAAAATCTGTGTTCCAAAATGTAGAAGATTTTACATAAGACTAAGATTTAAGACAGCTGGTCAGGACCACCTAACCCTGCAACAACTGTGCTGCTTGTGCCTAACACACAATGACACTTTTCTAAAAGAATGAATTGGGCCCCCAACCCAAGAGTCCTAGCCCTAGACTATAGTTCCTCTGGACTCTAGAAGAAGACGTGCCTCTGTAATTCATTTGCCCCCAAAGAAACTCCTTTTCATAATTTTGACAAAGTCACAGTATGAGCTACCAGTAGATGTGGAGTCAAGAGTTGAAATCTTAAGGATAAATAGTTTGAGATCACATACAGTGGCTAGAACATCATTCATAATGTTCAACATGCTTTTCATGTTTTTTGATACATGTGGGAACACATGAGTTTAATTTACTAGAATAGGAGTGGTCTGCAATAGTATTTAGCACCAGTTGAATATACCACAAAATGTTGGGAGCTATTAATATTCTGGATGTCTTTTCAGAAACAAAGCTCTATCTCAAAGTAGCAAGGTGAATGCTACAAATTTATAGCAATGCCTGAAAGTTTATAGTGGAAGCCTGCTTGGTTTTAATACTATTTCTGGTTATTTAAATACTTGAATGTAGATGAGTCTTCCTACTTACATTAATTTCATACTTTCATAATCCAACTTTACATTAATTAGGATATATTTTCAAGTCTTGTGTTATGATAGTACTTTTGTACAAGTGTATTAGTTTGAGAGGTTTGGGGATGTTTTCTGACATGTTCTTTTCTTTTTAAGCATGTGTCACCTATATATTGAATCATATGAGATTGCAAATATTTAGCCATATTTTGCCTAAAAAGTAGGTATTTCACATGCTTGATCTAATGGAAAGCATTTGGGAGGACCATGTGTGATATTTCTGTTTTCAGTTATCATCATCCACCTGAAAAAATGCCAATGCTAACATTACCTTGGAAGGACAAAAATATGTCATTAGTGTAAATGAACCGTGTAACTTCTAACTGTCTCTGGGAATGTCCTCTTGATAAATATACACAAACAACTTTAAGTTTTTATTTTAATTGTAGTTAGTTAACATACAGTATTATTAGTTTGAGGTGTATAATACACTGTTTCAACAAGATGCATTCCCAACTTTGGAAGAATTAACCATATGAGCAGTGTCTTGATTCACTTTTTTTTTTCCCCAAGATTTTATTTTTAAGTAAACTCTACACCCAACATGGCACTTAAGCTTTCAACCCTGAGATCAAGAATCTCATGCTCTATCAACTGAGCCAGCCAGGCACCCCTTGATTCACTGTTAACATAGATTCTGATCACTTTTAGGATAATACATTTTTATGCAGATAGGAAATTCAGAAGTTTGTATCTTACAAAGCGGTGCAATATCTTTATACTCACATTTTTCGGCTTCATTTACAGTGTATGCTTTTGGGAGTATAATTTAGACCCACATTTCTGCTCATAATGGCTCTGTGAAGGATAAGGTGCATTTATTTTCTGCCTCCTTCTTGTTCCCAAATTATTAGTCAGAAACATAATTATAAGGTGAAGATGAACAATCTGATCTTCATCCCTGAATCCCCCCTTTCTTTTTTTCTCCCATCTCTCTTTGCATTATTCATGTTTTTCAGATGAGTTTCAGTCAACAGAACAAATACTAATGCTAGCTGTATCTGCCACCATATTTTCAGCAGGAATATCTCTTCAGTGGGTGCTTTTCTCCTGCCCAATAATGAAGGGATTTTGGAACTTAGAGGTAGCAGCCTTTAAGTTTCATATGCCCTCTCTGCATTATGTCTAACCTGAGCAGAGTAAAATAAATGGGTGTCAACAGCAAAAAAAAGGTCAAGCTTACAGAACTCTGACGACTCAGAAGAGAGAAATATACTATTGTTCTTTTGAGAGTTATACTCTTTCTTTCCTGTTGAGCTCATGTCATCTTAATCTTCAAAGCTCTCTGCTTTCCTAAGATGGAGTAATGTGGGAGATCTGGAGCATATTAAATCTCTGGTAGATGCATGATGTAGTTCTGATTGTTTATTTAATGTGGAACACCTCCCTTATCTCTGGATTCCAGGAAGAGAGAGCCACTCTCTAAAATCTCTGCTCACATTGACTTGTGTTTTGGCTCTTCTCTTTTTAGTAGAAGGGAGTTATTTTCAAAGTGCAATTGTGATTGGAGAATAAAGGCATTAGACCAGAAACAGGTTAAAAAAAAAAAAAAAAGGTGCGTCTTCTCTAATCCCTGGTGGGCTTTCTGAGAAATCTCTCAATAATTTAGGTAGCATGTAGTGGGAAAAACTCATAGACTTGGAATTCAAGAGCTATAGTTTTGGTTCTGCCAGTAGGGAAGATACTGTAGAGGCTCATATGGAATGATGAAGGTGTATGCATTGACAAACAGTGATCAAGCGGATGACAGATGCCATGGCCAAATGACCTTACAATCCAATAAGTTACTTTTATGTCCTTGGGCAAAGCTCTTCATTTCTCCTGGCTTCATTTTCCTTACCTGTAAACAATTGGAACCAGTGGTCCAAAAACATATCCGTGCTATAGACCCTTTGTTTTAGTGGCACATAAAATCTCATGTAATCTTCCTCATCTGAAAAATACTAAAAATTTTAATTCAGAGGAGCCCTCTCGGAAACACGGATAGCAGACCTGGATTCTTTTCACCACTTGTGCTTTCTATTCTAAGATAGCAAAACTTTTGCTGTCTGAAGCTACTCCAAGCTGCACATTTTAAAGGCCAATTTTATCAAAATCTTGATGTGGCCCCTTGGATTTTCACAATCCTATTAGCTTGTTTGTAAAATGAGAAAATCGACACTTCCTATATGTAATATCTTTGTAGTAATCTCTTGATACAGATTGATTTCATCTATGAAGAAATGATGTCTATGAAGTAATCTAAGTACATGGAAATTTTGTATTTTACAAAAAAAATGTTAGACTCTTGAAATTTGAAAACTGAAACATTTATCGCCTTTCCTATTTTTGAGTGGTATTTGTCCTGTAGGGATTCAGGAGTATCTGAGATGTGTTGTGTGTGTGTATATCATCTAGTCACTACCCTACTCTAGCTTTTAAGAACTAAAGCTTCAAAATTCTCCTCAGATGGCTATTTTTATTAAATAAGCAAGCACAATTCCATAAGTAAACTGGAAGGTAGGGAGAAATGGAGTTTAATCTATTAATTATGATTATCTGAGTAACAATGACTCTCTGCTGTAACTCAGGTCTTTTGGTCCGTTTCCTCAGGCCCTGTGGTGCCTTGTGTATGACCCTAATATGTGGCAGATAAGGTGTAACTGATCCTTCCTTGTAGATCTATATGGCATCTTTTTCATTAACTATGGACATGTGTAATTTCAAAGCAATATCAAACTATTTTTAGTTTTTCCTGATGTGACCATTTTGAATGTGATGACAGAATCGTCTGAGTTTTAGATATTTGCACACATCATGATGTCATTGTCTGGCATTAGTTACAAACTCAGTATTTTATATTTGGGAGCAGATGATAAAATATTTAGCATGAAAAAGTTTGACCATTATTCCATAATGCCCCTCTTAATTTCTTTATCCTGGTTGCCTAGTCTGTACTTCAGTCGCCAATCGGTAGAACATGAAGAAGAGTGCCGTATTCAGCCAACTTTAGAATGCTATGTTAATAGGATTGTTTACTGTAGGACTTTTTAGAGCCTCTTAAAATTACAGTGTAAAATTCTAAGAGTGTATTTTGCAGTATGTTTGCAAACTTTGGCTACAGAATACTGGTTTTCTTCTAGGATATCTTATGCAATTGCTATTCTGAAAAAAACATACTTGAAATATTCTGACTTAATCACTGTCAAGGAGGTTGTGTTTTAGGACATCGCTATTTCTTAATTCACCCTGATCTAACTTCACTGAAGTAGAAACCAGAAGTGGAGTAAGGCAGAGGTCTGTTTTGTTATTTATTTATTTATTTTTCTGCTGGAGGAAGGAAAGGTCAGAATAATCATCCTAGCAGAAATTCATGTTGAGAAACTTCTTTCCATGTCTGTTTAATCATTGTTTCTTTGGGGGGGGGGAGAACCTCTCTGTGCAGGGTTTCTGATTGCAAGTGCAGATGACTAGAATGGATTTAATTTTTCATTGGAAGGGTGAGCATTCTGTGTTTTGAGGAACACCAACTTCTACATCACATTAAATATTAATGACTAACTGCAATTCCTCTCTCTAATGTGCATTGTTTTGGTGTTTGGTCAAGCTAGGAAGATGAAAACCCCCCCTGGGGCCTGATATAGAATATAATTTGCTCTGCAGTTTTGGTAGTAAACATGGTAATAAATTAGAGGGTGTAATGAATATGGATGCAAGAACCTAGAATCCTCCTCCTACCTTTTGTGTTCCTCAGGGAATTTGTAGGGATGACAAACACTATGGACAATGGCATATCTGAATTACTTTAAGCTTGCTCACAACTCTTCGTTAAATGTTTTCATGTACATGTTTATTTTACAAGAAGCGTTTTGCAAATACCTAGCCATCCTAGAATCCACCAGGCAACTCTTATATTTTTTAATCTGGAGTACAAAATCCTCTGTGACTCTGCTTTCGTTATTTCTTAGGCAGAGAACCTGAATGAGGTCAGAGAAATCTGCAGGGACAATATCCAATGGGACCTCCTAAGCCATGATAAAGAATTTAGACTTAAAACAATGGCAGTGGCAAGTCCATTGGTTAGTTGAAGAAGGGAAGTAGTTCTATCTGATTTGATTCTTAAAGCATCATTCTATTTTGTGTATGGAAAATGGCCCGAGGGGAAGCAAAAGAGGAAACCAGGAGATCAGACAGAAGCAACTGCAGTAAACCTGTCTAGAAATGATAGTAGTTTAGATTGGACCCCACCAAACTGGGATCACCATAATGGCAAGATTCTATTTTATTAATTTCTGCATAACCAGCAACTAGAACAGACTAGAATGGAATACAGTAATTTATTTTAAAAAAACACAGTACAAGAGGCAAATAGATAAATAACAATCTTCTACCCCGCACTATCTTCTTCCATCTTTGCCGTCCTGAGTCTGAGAAGAGTCTGTGCCTCCCACTGTTGTAAGTCTAAGAATATAGTAATTAATAAAACAGCCAAGTTGCTTCTTGGATTCCCAGGGTTTAGTGATAGAGGACGAGATAGGACCTAATATAGCTCTCGGTTCACTCCTCTTTTCATAAAGTCTGAGCTCCTTTTATTATAGTCTTGGCTGTACTTTTGCCCGACATCTCTGTTTTTGTTGGAGAAATTCTATTTCTGGGTTAAGAGAAAGAGTCAGACCATCTGGGGTTAATAGTCAATAGTGATTATTAGTTGGAATTTCTGCCCAAATTTCAAAGCAACAGTCATCAGAAATAGCAGTTAATTGTGTCTAAAGTATCCTCCCTCCCCACTCCATGTTCTTGATTTTCAAATATGTATTTTAATTTGCAGTTGAACATGTTCGAACAACCACTTATTCATGTTGGATTAAATAGCTAGTATTTATTGAGCAATTTTTATTCAGTGTTGTTCCATGTGGAAACCCAGAGATTTAAGATACGTTTCTAGCCTTTCACTGAGGGGATAAAAGTAAAATTCTGAAAACACTGTATTTGTATTTGTACTGCAGACTTCCTTGAATACAGCTGATGGTCACCGTGCTTGTCTTGTGTGTTTGTTTCGGTCAGAAAACATCAGTGAGCACTATAGAAGTTGAGGAGAAAGGAAACTCATTAGTGAGAATAGGGGTCAAGATAGAAAGGCTTTACAGAAAAGCTGAGGGTGAATTGGTCCTAAAATAATCACTGGGATCCGGAAAGACTAAAAATACGTGGCTGTACTCAACAGGCAGAGGAGAAATTTATGAGCTGAAGCTGGAGTTGGGGTGGTGGGGGATGAATACTGAGATTATTAAAGCTGGAACCAAAGGCATTTGTTGCACATCAGAGGAACAGGTTTTGTTTGCTCATTTAATAGACAGCTCTGGAAAGACAAGAATATCATTAAATATGCGGAAAATACAGAGGTCACCCATGTGCTCTGACTAGTGGAAAGGTCTATATTTTGTTTCAATTAAATTTGAAGTAAATTTCAATAAGATAATAAGACTTATTGTAGACCTGGTCAAGACTCTGTGATAGAAGAAACCACCTGGGTTTTGAATCCATTTAAGATTATTAACCAAGGAACTTGAATAAGAGATGTCTTCTACGTCTGACTTTAAGAGAACATAAGATAATTCATGAAGACTAAACCTGAATGTGGTTCTGTAATTGAAGTGAAGTACAAATACCTCAACACTTAATGTGTAATTGGTTGTTGAGTAATAGTTGACTGTTATTTAATATTGGGACTTCTTGGAACATAAGACACCAAAATCCATCATAATACCTGAAAAATAAATATGCAATTTTATTAACATTTTTGCATAAGTAAAAATAAAATAGTATTTAAGCTTCACTGAAAGAATTCCCTTTGGTGGAAGAGTTTGGGTTTTTTTTGGGCTGAACCAGCAAAGCTTTTAAAACCTGAGACTAACATGTTTGTTTAAGACTTCATTTCCTGGGGTGCCTGGGTGGATCAGTCCTTGAGTGTCTGTCTTTGGCTCAGGTCATGATCCCAGGGTCCTGGGATCGAGCCCCGCATCGGGCCCCCTGCTCCGCGGGAAGCCTGCTTCTCCCTCTCCCACTCCCCCTGCTTGTGTTCCCTCTCTTGCTATGTCTCTATCAAATAAATAAATAAAATCTTAAAAAAAAAAGACTTCATTTCCTGATTAACCTATCTATTGGAAGAAAGGGTATGTTATGAGTTATTCATTACTGAAAGTATATTTTAATTGTATTCAAAATTAATCTCATTATCCTTGAAATTTTTATTATTTGAGTATGTACATATGGCCCAAAAGATATTGGAAAAGTAAATTTTGCTTGAGAAGGAAATGTTTCGATTTTTTTTTCTCTTTAATCATCCTTGATCTTCCATTCTAGTCAGAGAATCAGTTAGTTACAGCTCATTGCTCAGTTATCAGGTGGCTTGATGCAAAGATGTTTGTAGTTGTTAGTCCTATGCACACATGTATTTTGTTCATCAGTGGTATCCTGGGTTGAATTGTGGTCCCCAAAAGATATACTCAAATTCTAACCTCTGGTATCTGTGAATGTGACCTCATTAGGAACAAGGGTCTTTACACATATAATTGAGTGACGGATCTTGTGATGAGACCTTGTTGGATTAATTGGTGGGTCCTACATCGAAGATTCATAAGAAGAGGAGAAGTACACAGAGAAAAAGGCCATGAGAAGGTGTGTCTACAGAGAACCAACAGAAGTGCGAAGAACCAAGGAAGGGTCCCCTCACAGAGCCTTCAGGAGACCCTCCTTGACACTTTGATGTGGACTTTGGCCTCCAGAGCATACATTTCTGTTGTTTCAAGTCACCAAATCTGTGGTAATTTGCTATGACAACCTAGGACACAAATGCAGATGGGGAGAAGCTTCTAATTTATAATAGGCTCTAAATAAGTTTGTGAGGCAAGCTTTTAAGTTGGGGGTCATTTGTAATTAGTCCTAGGAAGAGATTAGGAAGACTTTCGGTAGGAAACAAAGGGCCTAAACTGAGTGATTACTGGGGGAGAAGAGCTTTTAAAATCTAAAAGTAGTTTATGTAGTGTCTCCACATGGCCAATGACCTAATAGCAGTAGACCTCATCTGAACTAAAATAGGCTATGAAAATAATAATGGTATCGACCTGAAATACAGACTATTGATATTTAAAGGACTGCTGTCATTCATAGAGTCCAGGGTCCATAATAGTGGAGATAACTTCTAGGATTGACGGTAAGTTCCATTATAACGGTGGTGGCAGAAGTCGTTTTGGAAGCAGTGATGATGGATATCATTCCTTGAGATTCAAGAATAGTCATTAATCGGGGCACCTGGGTGGCTCAGTGGGTTAAAGCCTCTGCCTTCAGCTCAGGTCATGATCTCAGGGTCCTGGGATCGAGCCCCACATCGGGCTCCCTGCTCAGCGGGGAGCCTGCTTCCTCCTCTCTCTCCGCCTGCCTCTCTGCCTATTTGTAATCTCTCTCTCTGTGTCAAATAAATAAATAAAATCTTAAAAAAAAAAAAGGTTAGTCATTAATCTTACCTCAGTTTTCTCCTCTGAAAAATTAGGTGGGGATGCAAAGTTTCAAAGTCTCTCCTACTCAGAAATGTCTTGGGGATGGACTTTTTTGAGAAAATCAGTCATTGGCATGTATGAAAAATTTAGATGGAGATGATTTTTTAAGTCCAAGGTAATAAAAATAGAAGACCCAGTCAATTCTGAACTACACATTTACCTTAGAGAGATTGCAGGTTGGTTTCAGACCACTGTGATAAAGTGAATATCACAAGAAAGTGAGTCAAATGAATGTTTCAATTTCCTGGTGCAGAAAAACCTCAACCCCTACCTCACTTCATATACAGACATTAATGTTAAATGGGATATAGATCTCAACATAAAAGTTAAAACCATAGTTTCTAGAAGACAACACAGGAAATCAACTTTATAACCTTCAGAAAGGCAAAGCTTTTATAGTCAGGAAATGAAAAGCATGATCATAAGAGGAAAAATGATACATTTGTTGTATCAAATTAAAATTTTCTGCTTATCAAAAGTCAACCTTAATAGGTGAATCACGGGTTGGAAGAAAATGTTTTCAATACACAATCTATAAAAGATTATATCCAAAACATGCTTTTAAAATCTCATTGAGGTTTAAAATCTCAATAATAAAAAACACAACCCAATTTTAGGAATAGGCAAAAAACTTCAATAAACATTTTATAAATGAAGCTATACAAATAGCCACGAAGCTCATAAAAATGTGTTCCACATCATTAGTCATTAGAGAAATACTAATTAAAAACACAATGAAATGTCATTCTGTACTCACTAGACGAGGTTAAAAAAAAAAAAAACCACCACCAATAATAAATTTTGGCAAGAATGTGAAAAACTTAACAGTGATAAATTTTAAGTGGAAATGAAAAATAGACACCAATATTGGTAACCCTTTGGCAGTGTCTTATAAAGTGTCTTATCATACATCTATTCTAGTAGTTCTCAAAGTGTGATCTAAGGACGCTGAGTACATATATATGATTTTATTATGTGAAGTCCAGTATCAGACAAAACCGAGCTATGGTATATAAATCAGAGAGTGGTTGCCTCTGAGTTAGGGGAAATTTGATTTCAAAGGGACAAGAGGGAACTTTCTGGCATTTATCTAAGATAAAAATGGCTAATGGGATAGGTATGTATTATGGGCTTTTGTCGATTTTGTAAGGTATGCCTCTTCATAAGGCAGATAACTGAGAATTCATAATATTTTTAAAACATGGGATACTTTTAAGGCAAGTGCTTAATTAATGAAAATGCCATTAATTCAGGCTAATAGCAATGAAAGGAGGTATGACTGTTAACCTTACAGAATTTACATTATTCTGGGGAAAACTAGCTGTCATTATTAAATAACTACAATTAGGGGAAGGGTTAAGAAGGAAGCGCCCAGGATCTGGGAGAGTGCGGAGCCTTATGAAGAGAATGGACATAAGGAGAGATGTCCTTTCATCCTTTTTAAATGAGTGTCTGATGACCAGGTATGATCTATAGTGTTTTTGATAGCCTGCCTCACAGTTTGGAGCTGTTTTTTCACATTCAGAAGCATTTACTGCATATTTTAAATTCTCTTCCACAGAGCTAGGTCATTCTAAGTTCACTCAAGAGAGCTGTCAATCTTTTTCTCTGGTATTTGTGCTAATTCTTGAGTAATACCTTCACACCTAACCAACCTCCAATCCTCTTTGCAAGACAACACCAACATTTTACATAGTGGTAAAACTGCTTTTACCTCTTTTACAAATCTTTTTCCTCTCCACTTTGCCATTTCTTTCTTTTCCCTGAGAGCATGCCTTCTAAGACATCTACTGAAAACCGAGTGTTTAATGAAGAGAGAGACACAATCCCAACTTCACAGTTACTGGCTGGCTTGTATTTTCCCTGGAATCCTCAACCATAATGTGTACGAGCACCAAAGTTAAAGGGCAAAAATCTCAGAATCAAAAGAGTATAGATTCTGTCCAATATTNTACTGGCTGGCTTGTATTTTCCCTGGAATCCTCAACCATAATGTGTACGAGCACCAAAGTTAGAGGGCAAAAATCTCAGAATCAAAAGAGTATAGATTCTATCCAATATTAGCCAGCATTTATGGAGCGCACACTATATATGAAATACTCTCCTTAAGAAAAATCTATAAATTTTCTCATTTCTTCACCACAGCAGTACTATAAGCTATGTTTTTACTTTCATCTTTATTTTCTAAAGGAGGAAACAGACTTAACGGACTTGAAGTTACTTTTCTTAGGCTCCATTAGTAATTACTGGCATGGAATGGTTTGGTTCTGGGACGGAGTTTGTTTGGATAAAGGCTCTGAAGACAAAAATGCTATAGCCCGTGGCTTCCTTATGTAAATTAATTGTCTCTCTTACAAATCGATTATTTCACTCCAGAAGTTTAAATGTAGTCCCTTAACCAAGATTAGCACCAAGTTGAAACTAGAGCCCAAATCCTTCTTTTTAAGAGTCTTTATTTAAATTCTAGTTAGTTAACGTACTGTGTCATATTAATTTCAGGTGTACAATATAATGATTCAGCACCCCTTGGCTATCACGAGTGCACCCCTTAATCCTCATCACCTACATAACTATCCCTCCACCCCTTTCCCTCAAAAAGTTAAAAATAGGATTATCCTACGATCCAGCAATTGCAGCACTAGATATTTACCAAAAATACTAATTGAAAGAGATACATGCACTGTGATGTATATTGCAGCATTATCTACACAGTAGCCAAATTATGGAAACAACCCAAGTGCCCATTGACTAATGAATGGATAAAGAAGAGGTGGTGTACACACACACACACACACACACACACACACACACACACACACACAGGAATACTACTCAACCATCAAAAAGAATGAAATCTTGCCATTTAGAATGACATGGGTGAAGCTAGAGAGTATTATGCTAAGAGAAATAAGTCAGAAAGACAAATACCACAGGATTTCGCTGGTGTGTGGAATTTAAGAAACAAAATAATCAAGCAAAGGGAAAAAGAGGCAAACCAAGAAACAGACTCTCAATTATAAAGAACCAATCTAACTTTTTGTTGAGATCTTCTCACTTGTGATTAAGGGCTTGGAGATTCAAAGTAGGTCTTACACCTCATATATTCTCTTGTGAATAATTTCCCCAACATATTTAAAATGGTGCAAAGGGCGCCTGGGTGGCTCAGTGGGTTAAAGCCTCTGCTTTCGCCTCAGGTCATGATCCCAGGGTCCTGGGATCGAGGCCCACATCGGGCTCTCTGCTCGGCAGGGAGCTTGCTTCCTCCTCTCCCTGTCTCTCTGCCTGCCTCTCTGCCTACTTGTAATCTCTCTGTGTCAAATAAATAAATAAAATCTTTAAAAAAAATGGTGCAAAAAGGACAACTGACTATATAGGATTTAGATTGTGAATGTCTCTACTCTTCATGATTTAATAAAGAATAGGAATATTTCTTTATGTAGAATCTTTGCAAAAGCAAACATTTACAAAAATAAGAATTCTGTTTTGTCTCTAATATTTTATCCATGTAGGGTTTGGAAAACCAATCAATCCTTTTGTCCTCAGTGTTCCCTTTACTGTAAAAAAGATGAGCATAAAAACAACTACATAGAATTATTATGAGGATAGCATAAAATAATGTAGCTCCTAAAATTTCTTACATGTAAGTTGCCTTTGCCTTTTAATCTTCTTCCTACTACTTAATAAATATGTAGGGAATATTTCCTAAAGTTTTGGAGCCATTCGTTTATATATTTAGTTTTTCCATCAGAACTTTTTTTTATCCTCAGCTTCAGCCTTTTGCTCAGTTAAAAGCCATTTACTTGAACTTCACGGGGACTAGCGACCAGCTGGTTACCTTTTTGGAAATATTACTCCATAAATAGGAAATGGCCTGCATTGTTAGATGCCCTCTGATGCTGTCTGAAATTCTGAGTTACATATTTGGCACTTAGAGTTTCTGTAGGGAAGAGAGTCGAGCATACTCTGGTAAAAGCACTTAAACAGTCATCACTCCAGGTACAAAGTACACTTGCATAGCTCAAACTGTTAGGAACATGTGTTGTTTAAAAAAATAACTTGCTTGTGATTCCTTTATTTGCTACAGTGGAAGGGTAGAGAGAGTGCTTTAAACAGGAGTTTGGGTCATGGAGCATTTCACGATCTCAATCCCTAAGCTCTTTGGTGTTGAATGAGGCAAGAGGAACTGATGAAAGAATCCTTGTTAGATAGGGGGGACACTGCTTTTACCTGTTAAGTTTCTAGCTTCTAAAAGATCCTTGTGTTTCATTTGGGCTCTCTCCTGGTAACATCAGTCAGAGGCCATGCTTAGGAGTTTTAGGAGATGGACGTCTTTGGGGATGTTGCTTATAATGTACAGTATATAATCCTAAAGGGAAGGAATTTATTAAATCTTGACCTGCGCTTTCTTGTGAATTATTTTAATCTCATCGTTTATTTAAGGACATGGCCATTCCTTTATGTAGAATCTTTGCAAAAATAAAAATTTATAGAAGCTCGATTAATAATTTGTGTCCTTCTAATATTTTATCTGTATAGGGTTGAGCAAGAGCAATGAAGTAGAGAGCAATGAAGTGATTTCTATTCATTTCCTTTGATAACTTTGTGAATCAAATATTTACATATCGTAGATACCTTTGCCATTTTAAAACATGATGCCTCACTTTAAATACACCATTCTATCATAATTTTGATACTAGCCACAGTTGATTCAACATTTGCTATGTGTCACATACTCCTTTGTTTTATTTGTATATTATTTGGCTTTGTTCTAGTGACAAGCTTTGGAGGTGGTGTTGCTGTTCCAGTTTTACAGATGAAGAATCTGAGTAGTCTAATGTTAAACACTGAGTCTGAGGTTGTTAGGTAAATTTCAGTAGAGTTGGAATTTAATCCAGAACTATCTTACTATACAAACTTCACTTGTTTGTTTTCCTATTTTGTATTCGGAGTGCTCTGTACAATGCCTAGTGCTTAGATGGCAGTCAATTAAGTTTTATTGCCTTTAAGATTTAATTTTAATTTTGTGTGAGATTTGCTTCTGATATCTACATTCTTCCTTTCAACACTGCATATATTTGTATTCTTTTTGTGTCTTAGTTTCTTTTGTCCATTCTATAGCTCTGAACTTCTATACATAATGTGGCTATCCCATTGAATTATCTTATTTATTTTTATTTATTTATTAAAGATTTTATTTATTCATTTGACACAGAGAGAGAGATTACAAGTAGGCAGAGAGGCAGGCGGAGAGAGAGGAGAGAGGGGGAAGCAGGCTCCCTGCTGAGCAGAGAGCCCGGTGTGGGCCTCGATCCCAGAACCCTGGGATTATGACCTGAGCCGAAGGCAGCGGCTTTAACCCACTGGGCCACCCACGTGCCCCCACTGAATTATTTTAAAGATCACATGAAATGATGCTTGTTGAAGGCTTAGCATGAGACCCAACACAAAGGCTAAGGTCAACGCATGCTAGAAAACTTTTCTCTCTCTCTCGTTTGGGGCTGAGACCCTCTTAGGACAACCCTACTGCTTGAAAACCTGGATCAGCCATGGCAAGGCCAAAAGGGAAAGGAGACATGAGATTGGATGCTTGGAATAACTCCTGTCTTCCTTACAGAAATAGGACCTTTACATTTCTTTCCACCACTAACGATCTCCTTTTTGCAGTCTTCTGGTATCTGTGAATTAAAAAGAGTGGATAAAAATTGAAGGACAGAGGACCAGTGCAGAAATTCCCAAATAATGTCAAACACTCAATGCTTGCTTGTTGGCTCTTTGGCAAAAATATCTTATTTTTTTCTACTGTATTTAGCATTTTGACGGTAGCTCCTGGACTCTGATACATTTTTCCCTATGAATGTCTTTGAAGAGATTGAGTTTGGAGGAAAAGATTTTATATACACACTTACTTGAAACAATTTATGTGTCCTTAAAACCTGGGCAAGAGAATATCTTTTATTTTGGTAAGTTGATACATATTTTGATTATACTATAGCACCTTATTTAAAAGGATGAAAATGTATAATTTACAGTGAAACATCTTTTAGAGTAAACCTTTTAAAAACTGATTAATTTCCCTCCTTTCTATTAATTCTGAGTTTTATGCTTTGGATTTGCTCCAGGAAAGGCTACATCTAAGCTATCCATACAGTCATGTTCACAGGAGGCACAAAGGACTGAGTGGCAATGTCTCGTGGGATTGCCAGATAGGAAAATATGGCCACCCAGGTATAAGCAACAGACTAAATTCACTCCATAACTAAATGGGTCTAAATTTCTTCTTGGTATGCCTGGCCATTCATTTCTACTGTTAGAGTATCAACTGGCTAGATATCATGCAGAATTACAAATATGAATGCCACATTCCCTCTTCTCTAGGACTTGTGATTTAGTGAATGAGACATACTTGTGCAACATAAAAATAAAAATACAACATCAACAAGAAATTTGGAGATGAGAAACAAAATTCCATGGAAGAGCAGAGGAGAAAGATTATAATGCATCGCAGGGTTCAGTCCCTTATGTATCCCTTCATTTTTTTAAAAAATCAAGAATTTACTGATAACCTGTTACGAATCAAAGACTATTGTAAGCACAGATTCTGGGGACAAAGTGGGGAATGCACAATAGGTACATAATATGTGCTTGTTGAATACATGAGTCAATGAATAAATATAGAATCTCTGTCCTTAGGAATCTTGCATCTCTGGAGCAATCACACAATAAGTAAGAACCCATTTAACAATTTCAGACAGAGGTGAGTATTGTGAAGAAAAATAAAACTCCGTAAGAAATTAGAGATTAAAGATGGGGGTGGGTAGCATTTTGACATCTTAACACAGTTTCGTGGAGTCTTAAGCTTTCAACCTGGACTTGAAAGTTAGATAAAATTTTGTCAGGTCAAAAGGAAGGTTGAATTTCTCTCCTGTTTACCCTCTTCACTTTTACTGCTCTGGGATTTTTAATTTGCTGGCCTGCCTTTACCAAGGACAGAGTCCATTAGAATAGAGACCATGTTTGATTTATCTTAATATTCCGAGTGTTTAACATGTGTTAGTTCTAATAAATGTTTGTGGAATCAAACAATTCATACATAGGTAATGGGATAAAATAAACAGAGATACTGATGTGGTTGAGGGTACATTTGGGGATTTTGAATAGATAGATATGGCTGGATTGTCAGTGTTTAGAGGGGACACTGGATGCTTGATTACCGTATTCATGACTGGGTATGTTGTAGCCAGAGAGAAGGCTGATGACCTGATAGTTAGGTTGGAGAATTTGGGTTTGAGAAGAAAGGCATTGGGTACAGTCCTTGGAGGAAGAAACTCCGTTTTATCGTTGTATTTGAGTATCAGAGCATATGATGCCTTTTAGGCACAGAGAAGTGCTGAATCACTAAGTCATCAATTTAATAGAATTTGCCCATTGTTTGAAAGATAGGGGGAGGAAACCAGAAGGAAAATCTAAAATGGCCCCAACTTTCTCTCTGGACCAACTGTGAGAATAATAAGGCATTAACTGGGATAGAGAACACAGGTGGAGGCCAGTGATTGTCAGGGAAGCTGTCACAAAAGCTCCCTGACATTAGGAGTTCAAAGTTTTAAACCTCTATGCAAAGCCAGGAAACTATAAACATTTGTGGGCACAGAGGCATTCGGGCTGTGGTAGTAGAGTGGGTAAAACCCTGGGAGTTTGGAGAACTTGGATTCCTCGCAGCTGCCTTTACATTCTCATCTCCTCTGTATGGTAACCTCTTAGTCCCACCTCTAGGCTCTATGTCTTTACTTGATAAACAGTTTGCTAATAAAACGTGAAAGGAGGAGATTTCCAGAGAGAGGGAAGAAGGTGATAGAGCATCAGATGTGAAGTGTTCTAGAAAACAACTCTCTGAGAAAGTTATGAAACATAGAAGTAGGAGGGGTATCTAACTAATGAACTTTTTCCCAGAAGTTATTTTCTCTCTTTTATTGTCATAGATTGACAAAAGAAACCAACATGCCTAATTAGCATTTGAACCAACTGCATGATGTCAACCAAATAAAAGCAGATTAATGTTGATCTGTAAAAACAAATTAGGCTGCAGAATACAACATGTAAATAGCTGCCTTTTATTTCTATGAAGAGTGGTTTTAATTTGTCTGCAAAAGCATTGTCAGATTAAAGGCCTTTTAGCTCACTTGCTTGAATGCCAGTAATAGAAAAGGTAAAGCTGTTAAAAATAGCCAGCTAGTATACAGACGTTTAGCTTTTTGAATATTTCCACACTCATGAGTTTTAGTTAGAATACCTATTATTGCTGGTTATGTATTCCATAATTTGCATAAATGGGTGCCCAGTATTGAAACTTGAGCCAGATGAAATTACCTGAATAATAGTAATTAGGATATGCAAACGTGTAAAGCAGGATGCCCATGTCATTCTTAAAATTTTATTATTGATCTTTTAATGATTTTATTGGTGTTCTAATTCATTCTAGAATAAACCAATAGAAGACTGTGCATTCTATATGTTTAAGGGAGGAAAAGATGTAGGCCTTTTCAGTATTTTGCTCAAAAATTTATTTTAATCAATACTTTAAAAATCAGAAGTCATGCTGTGCCTGGAATCATCACTTATAAAGTATTTAGAGAATATATTTTTCTTTTAATAGAACCATTCTCCTTTGCTTAGCTTGGACTTTTCTATTAAAATGGTATATCTTAATTTACAAGTGCATAGTAATAGTTTGTCTTCTCAAATACAATTTCCACCTCAGAAACAGAATAAGATGTCTACATTGTTTTATTGAAAAACCTGTTTACCTTTGTTTTTCTTTCTCTTGAATCCAGAAACTTTTATAAGAGAGGCCCTTTGCTCTGTTGAAATCAAATACAGTTTCATAGATTGTCCCTGTGGAAACAGCAATGTGATTCTCGGGGCTCAAACTAAAGTTCATTTTCCCTTCTTTCTTTCCATGGGCATGGTGCTGTGAGTCCTACCATCACATACCATGCTCTCTCCCCAACCCCCCTCCCCACACCCAAATCTAGTTATTTTAGAAGAAATGAGAAAACCTATTTTCTCCATTTTATTTCTGCTTTATATTTGAGCAAAAGGGAGGAGAATCTGAGAGTCCCATTAGCTGGGATTTATCCAGAACATGGACCAAACTTTAAGATGACTCTTTATCACGTTTTGTAATGACACCCTTATATCTTAATTTATGTCTAGCATAGGGCAGTCTAAGATTAGTGTTCTACATAATCCAGCCCTTATGTGTGTGATTGTGCCAGTGGACCAACACCCCACCTGGCCCTTTGGTGGGGGGTCTTTTGATTCATCTAACAGTGTAGAGGTTAAGATCAAGACTCAAGCCTTTTTCATAGCCACCCTGATTTACATCCTGCAGTGCACAGGCAATACTGTGAGGCACATAGGGAAAATTCACTTTGACTCATTCAGCTGCTAAGAAGCAGAGTTGAGATTTCTATTCATTCTGCCTTACATATTAGAAGAATCAAGATTCTGTCTCTTACTGGCTTGACAAAATATTTCAAGGGTCATTGCTAACTGTGCAGCAATGAGTAAACCCCAAATTGCTAAAAGAATTTTGGATTGAAGAACAAACTCATCCATCATTGGAAGAATCGACAGAGCTTAAGATTATTATTTTTAAAAGGAAGGCTAATTTTATTCCTTGTGGGGTAAAACAAACAATGAACAAGATTTCTTAATAGAGTTTTACTAGAAGTGTCGTGTCTTTTTTATACTGGAAAATATCATAAGCAAAAAAAAGTTCAGTGTATTGTAGTCTGAAACATAAAAAAACTCCAAGCGGTATTAGAGATGAAGCTCTCAGTAATTTATATCTTATGGTGGTTTCCTTTTCCGCAGAACGTGTTGGTTTGGTCAGCTGATACCATACGATTTAGTGAATTAAAGAAGCAAAGGTAAAGTAGCCTAGTGATTTGACAGAATAACTTGCACATTGCATATTTGGCTTTGGTCATGCTGGTAGCTGGTCAATTATAGAGCAAGTTATTTCCATAAAGAACCTCATGAAGCTGAAGCACTATATTATTTTAGTTTGGAGTGCCGGGAAGGAATGGTCTCATAACTGAAACACTTTGTTCAGGGCTTGAGTCTGAAATGGATGAAATCCAATTTTTTTCAGATTTTGTTTATTTTTACTTTCTCCCCCTTCAGCTCAGGATTTGAAGACAATAATTTTCAAAGATTTATTATTTATTTATTTGACACAGAGAGAGAGATCACAAGTAGGCAGAGAGGCAGGCAGAGAGACAAGGAGAGGAGGAAGCAGGCTCCCCGCTGAGCAGAGAGCCCGATGCGGGCCTCGATCCCAGGACGCTGAGATCATGACCTGAGCCGAAGGCAGAGGCTTTAACCCACTGAGCCACCCAGGCGCCCAAGACAATAATTTTCAATAGACCTAGGTTGGATCTTGAGCTTATTTCTTTAGCTAGTGCAGTGCCAAGCTCATGACTCCAATCCCAGCAGACTTTATCCAAGCAGGAATAATGCTGCTGTTAGGAAGGAGAATGGATATTGGCTAGCCAAGTTCACAAATATTTATTGTAATTTGCCAAAGAGACCACTAAGCATATAAAATACATCCATGCAAGCTTTACTTTCTGCCAAGTACAGGCTTTTGGTAAGTTTGGGGAGAGGAAAAAAATATATAGTAATGTCATTTTAAACAGAAAGATAAGCATGAGAAAAATAAAATCTACATTTGAGCGGAAACTCTGGGTG
Organism: Ailurus styani; assembly: GCA_002007465.1. NCBI lineage: Eukaryota > Metazoa > Chordata > Mammalia > Carnivora > Ailuridae > Ailurus > Ailurus styani. The sequence goes on from LNAC01000134.1 coordinate 2,675,530, forward strand.
TTTATTGAGGAATAGAAAGGATGAGAGAAGTAAATAGGGATTAAATGGTGATGGTCTCTGTTTCCATCTTATAGCAACATTAGGTAACTTGTTTTCAACTAAAGAAGACTCAACAACTCTATTTTTATAAAATATTTTACAGCATTCTTTAATAATTTGGAGTTAAAATTCATAAATTTGTTGACAGAGGTAATTAAAATGAAAAATCAAAACTGCTTTTAATGATAATGAAAAAGAATAATTTATCATAAAATATATTTTAGTCTATAGGTCCTTATGCACAATTACAGAGAGAATTTAGTAGATGCTCTCATCTGTATTCAAGAATGCCACAGCTACAAATGTAAACTGATATAGGTGTGTGTCATCAGTGCATCCATCACTATGACCTACATGGCTATACGGATATAGTTTCCAAAGTGGAGAGGTGTTCTCATTTAGTTTCATACTTCTATTTTCTCTCAATTTCCATCAGGTAGTAGCCTTTCTGGAAGATTCAGTATATAATACCGACTTCACTGTGGGTTTTTTGTAAAATGGAGTGAAGGTCCAGTATTAAGATAATAATACATACACACGTATCTGAGTGTGTGTGTGTGTGTGTGCTTTTTTAACCTACTCAGTGTCCAGTGGGGTTTCTGAAGTCGTGCAGGATTGGCACGGTTCCTCCTCCATGGAACTGTTCACGCATTGCAATTGTCAGCTCTGCCCATTAACATGTCCTTACGGTCTCTCATCACTCTAAAGCCAAAGCAGCCCCACTTTTCTGAACTCATGCTGTTGGGTGGGAGAACTCTGAGAACTTTGAAGTGGACATAGTGAGGTAATAGGTTTTATTATTAATGTCAGTTTGGAAAAGAGATTGCTAGGAATGAGGAATCAGGAGACTGGAATCAGGGCATTAAAAATATAAAGAAAAGGAGATATATTTGAAAAAGATTATAATCTGGGGACTGATTGGAAGTGAAAGATAAGGAAAAAGGAGAGTTGTAGTTGTTTGCGTCATGGTTCTCTTTTTCTATGGGGTGACTGGGTCAAGTTAACCAAAACTGTACCATGGAAGGAAGGCACATACTGCAAGAAGAATCATAAGCTTAGACCTCCTGGACCTATGACATTTGATGTGTATCTGGCTTTCTACATGGATATGTCAACTAGGTGGCTAGAAATTTTGGTCTGGGGCTCGGGAAGAAGATCTTAGCTGAGGATAGAGACTTGAGATTCTTCAGAGTATGAACAGAATGGAAGGCTATCCATCTGTTAAGGGAGGGGAGAGATGCAGAGCCAGTTAGAGGGAATAGCATATAGAATACCACGTGCTAACTTTATAAATTACATAATGAGTTACCAGCGTATAGTCTTGAAGAGAGCACCCAGAAGTTAAATAGGCCGATGACATTTAAACAAGAAAGTAACATTTGTTTGCTTTTTTCATGTGTGAAACACCTATTCTTCACTTGAATAAGGTGGGGCCTGATATTCAAAGCGCATCCAGGCTTTGATGCAAACCTCTGTTCACATCTTATTTACATAGTTTTATTTGGATAAATCACCTGAATCTTACTGGGTTCAGTTTTCCCAGCTTTAAAACGAGGATAAAACTATCCAGAGCACAAGATAGTTCAGAAGATTAGAAGCAAAAGTACTCAAGAAATGAAGGCCTGTTTTGAGTATCAGAGGTACTCAAACACCTAAAACCTCAGATGGGAGAGCCTGCTGGTGGCTAGGAATTGCCCATCGCCTGAAAGACTGTTGGCGTCAGTGCCACAGAGGGCTACCTGCAGGAGAGCCAACACGCCACACGTAAGAAGAGAACTAGCTTAAGGCACCGGACCAGAAGGAATGGGAAAGACAAGCAGGACTCATAAAGAGCTGTTGCTGGCAGAGGGAAGTGCTACACGGAGGTCTAGTATGGTGTATCCTTAACCCTAACCCATTCTAGGTACATACAGACATGCATGAACTAAGGAGAAGGAGAAAGAGCTATCCTACAAATAAACAGGGAGGCCTAAAGAGCCTCGCTTTGGGGCATATCTCAAAGAAGAAGTGGGAAGGGGAGAGCTTCCCCAGCAGGCAGGGGCCAAAGCGACTCCTGCTGTTCTTGCAAGGGAAGGGGCTGTCCCCTGTGCCTGTGTGTGGAGGGGCAGGAAGAAAGGGAACTGAGGGACCCAGGTAGCCTGTGGGAGATGTCAAGACACAATTGGTGGCAGCAGTGGATCCAGCAGGACTCCGTTTGCTTCTGTTCACACAAGAGACATCCCTGGGGGTTTCCAGAAACACAGAGAGAATCACCTGTCAAAAGGCGGGGATGAGACCCACAAGGGGTGAAACATGAAAAATAAGATTTTACACACACTAACACTCCTACTGAATAGTTTCATAAACTTAAAGCATATAAACATCAGCTCAGGCCCTAATACATAGTAAGTAACTTAGAGTAGTAGAAGCCGATTTATGATTAAAAATCCATTTTTCCTATATTCATTGATGAAGACCCAAATGGTAAAGGATAAAACAACAACAACAAATCACATGTTTGACACTAACATATCAAAGAGAGGTAGAAGGTAGTGTCTAGTTATTTGAAGGACTATGGCTGTCCCACCGAGAAGCTTCTAGCTGCTCTTCCATGGTTCAGGCTACATATTCTGAGAGACCGTGGCATACCAACTACACTGTAATTGAAAAATCAAGGGAGATTAGCCCTAACTTCTCTTAATTAAAATACTAATTATAATACCCAGACCATGAAGAAGGCAGGTCGCCTTCTCCCCAGAGTATGTTAACCTATAAAGAAAGAGAATGGGCTTTACTGAGGTCTACTGCTTTTGACCCAATTAAATTCTCAGTCTCCTGTATCTCAGCCTTAACTTGGCCTCTGCAGCTCATAAATAGTTCCTGGGATCTGTTCATTGACAAGGCCACTGTAAGAAATGGGTTTCTTGCCCTCTCTACGTATTATGATTGACAGCGTAATCTGCAAGGATGTCATGGTGTCAGGGATGCCATGATATATGTGAGATTTCTATATTGTCTACCAGCTTCTCTTAATTGTGATAGAGTGCCAGGAGTTACAGTCACTGACATGCAAACTGCAGGGTATCAGAAAGCACTGCACCTTGCAAGGGTTAGTACTGGCTTGTGGAAGTTTTGTTACAGGTACATGCGTGTGTACACATGTGTCCTCGTGTATTAGGTCACCATGTAAAGTCTGTATCTTGCTGCATATCACGGCCGAGAAAATTGAAAAACACTGCTACACTTTACGTTACTCATTCTTACATTTTATGTGTCACAAAACTTAAAAAATCTAAGTAAAAGAAAAAAACAAAAAACCTGTACTTAGCATTTAGCATACAATCTCACTTAGGATCTGGACCCCTCAATAGACATCCAGAATGCAGGCTGTTTGTACATTTCTTTAATAGGTATGTGTGCACACATACACGTATGTATACACACATGCTAAAGAAAGAATTCTGTAAGAAAAATGTCATTTTAGGGGACAGTTGTTATTGCCTCTACTTTATAGGAGAGTATATTAGGACTAGATGATTCAAAGAATATGGCAGTTGATCAATAAATACTGCAAATTTTGAACTTAATTTAGACACAGAAATCAGAATCTCTTAGCATCTTCCAGTGTAGTTAGCTATTATCATGACAAAAACTGTAATCTGGCACAAGTGACATTCAGTTTTCAGTGGACAGGGAGAGTGTGTTTTTTTCTGTAGAAAATCCATTCACAAAAGTAACTGAGTTTATTTTGTATAAAGCATAGTGTTTTGTTTTCCTTCATTTCTTGCTTTCCCCCTCGCTTTTCTCCCATTATTTTATTTTTTAAAGGGTTTATTTATTTTAGAGACAGAGTGCGCGCACGCAAGCAAAGGGGAGGAGGAGAGGGAGTATTAAGCAGACTTCGTGCTGAGCATGGAGCCTGATGCAGGGCTTGATCCCACAACCCTGAGATCATGACCTGAGCCAAAACCAAGAGTCTGATGCTGAACCCACTGAGCCACCCCAGTTCCCTTCCCCATTATTTTAAAGGGGATTGTAAAACACCCTTCTTAGAAGTGATTTCTTTTGGGGAGTGTTTGGACATAGTATACATGCTGTATTTCCAATTTGTAGCCAGGCATGACACAGTCCTTGCTTTACTTACATAACATACCATGTTGTGGTTTTTATGTGGCTTTCAGTCCACATGAATGTAAGACATCAACATTAACAGAATTCCACCTGAGTTCCAAAGGTGAATTTGGCAAAGTCTTTCAAATTATGTACTACGCGTGAGTTTCCAAATACAGAAATTAAGCTTGTGAGTTAAATTCGTGATACAGGTGTAAAATTCCAAGATACTACTAAAATTCCTTTCTAAGAAAAAAAAAAAGCACAGCAAGATGCAGGGAAGATTTAAGGAGGGATGGGTTGATAGACATAAAAACCTTGCTCCCTTCTAAATGTATTCTTCAAACTTCATTTTTACTTTTCCCACATCCCCGACTATACTGATAAAATATCGGCTCACCGAGTCTCTTCACCCCGTCGACATTTGGCTTTGTGACAACTTTGTGTCTCGCAACAGAATACCAGATCTTATTGTTTGGAGGACATTTTAGAAGGCACTAACATTTATTGAGTCTGTGTGGTGCTGTTGTAAGTGCTTTACAGATAGCATGTCATTTAAACCTCACAGAAATTCTCTAAAGTATTATCCTTCTAAGACTCATGTCTTTAAGAATCTTTCTGTGATTTCAACTCATTTTCCTCCTAAAATAGTATTTCTAACATTAGCATGAAGACCCCTTTCCTGGGGATGTTGAAATTTGAAGATGGGACCATGGCATCTGCATTTTAAACTCTGCAGATAATTTTGGTAAGAGTGGTCTACAGACCACAATTTAAGAAACTGTATTTTAATGTTAATGGGTACTTTTCTTAAGTACTTTTTTTTTTTTTGAGTGGGAGGGGGTAAGGAAGGGAGAGACAGAGACAGAGGGAGAGAGAAAAGTGTATGGGGGAGAGCAGAGGAAGAGGAGAGAGAGCAGCTTAGGGAGGCTCCACACCCAGCAGGAAGCCCCAGGCAGGGCTCCATCTCAAAACTCAGGTGATGACCTGAGCTGAAATCCAGAGTCAGATGCTTAACCCACTAAGCCACCCAGGTGCCCCCTTAAGTACTTTTGCTGTCTATCAAAATGAAGATATGTTTGATTTGCTTTCTACATTGTGGCTGGTTCAGAACTTTGCTTACAATGAAGTGGTCCTCTTCTTTAAAATACAATTAAAGGGCGCCTGGGTGGCTCAGTGGGTTAAAGCCTCTGCCTTCGGCTCAGGTCATGGTCTCAGGGTCCTGGGATCGAGGCCCGCATCGGGCTCTCTGTTCAGCAGGGAGCCCGCTTCCTCCTCTCTCTCTGCCTGCCTCTATGGCTACTTGTAATCTCTCTCTCTCTGTCTGTCAAATAAATAAATAAATAAATAAATAAATCTTGACAAAAAGAATAAAATACAATAGAGTACTTGTTTTGAAATTTGCCTTAAACATAAAGTAGACTGCAGAATATTTATTTCAGCTCCTTCGTCGGAAAGCCAAATGTTCTTTTAAATCTTTTCCTGGGAGTCATTCTCCAGGTTCTAGTTATAGTAATCCTCTCAGATGAAAAGTGTGCTTCAATCATGATAAGGAAGCAGGGCTGTAAGGAAAGCTCATTGATCCCGTACAATTTTAGTTAGGTACATTGCTGGCAGGCAGCATGGGTTTTGGATGAGTAACGTTAAGTGAATCCATTTTCCTTCAAGTGGATACGCGGTATATTTCAGAGTTGGAAGAGATGAACTGCCATTCCCATAAAGTGTGTTTTTCTTCATTTAACGTTGATCACCAAGTGAAATGGCAGGTTCAGTGTAACAATATATGTTGTCTTCATCTTATTCCCTTTTCCCCATTACTTTATTATTTGGATCAGAAAACTTGGATAGATTTAGTTTATCCCATGGTGCCCTCTTGGAAACGTTTAGGGAGTAGCACGGCAGTCTGCATGACTTCATTGTTTGGAATCTCTCAGCTGGTGCCTTAAGGAGAATGTGGTGGCATGACTGTCTTCAACACTGACACGGTCTCGGGCTGTGTAGATGCAGAGCTGGTATTCAGGTCACAGAGCACAATGGCTCAAAGAAAATAAGAGATTATGTAGATATATTTTAAGAGAAGAATGTTTTACCCATTCTGTCATTAAGAGTGATTAAGTGGTACTTTTATGGTAGCATAACCTGACTTTTATACTGATGTTACTCGTTTATTTCACTATTCTACTTTCCTTCTTCTTGGGTATTATAATAGGATTGTGCTTGTGTTCACATTCTCTTTGAAGTCTGGCAGGGCCATATAACTTTGATGCATTTGGACAAAAAAATAGGTGTGTGTGAGTGTATGCGCACATAGGTGTATTTGGGCTTGTGTATGTGTGTATCATTGCCACGGAGGAAATATTAAGTGCCAGTGCAAGATTGCTGCAGGTTTTTCTACCTGCCCCCATGATGGTGGAAATGGGCGTTCAACTGGAAACTTTTTAGTCTCTTCACTAAGTGATGATGATGAGAATCCCTTCCAGCTCACAATGGACATAGAACACAGTTAAAATACATTCTATTGTATTAAGTGACTGAGATTTGGCTGTGGGTGGTTATATTGCAGCATATCCTGACATATGATGATTGACACCCATGCGTTCTTTAAAATCATTAGAAAAATTAGCATTTTGGGTTGCACTGGACAGAACACAGTTAAAGACATTCAAGAATTAATTAGACAACATTTAGATTCGTAAATTCGTTTTGGAGCCTGTAACACACACAGAACTAACTGATGTAACAAGGGATATTTAGCCTGGAGAAAAGGCCTAAGGGAGTCTTGATAAGTGATTTAAAATCTTAAAGCCACACCAGATTGAGAAAAAAAAATCAGACATTAAAATGTGTTTCATATTTTTGCAGAAAGTAGACCTAGACAAATGAATAGTATTTCTTTTTTTTTATGAGTAGTATTTCTTTAAAAAAAAAAGGAAATTCAAAGATTCAAAGTAATGGCAAATAATTTTTCTACTAATTACAGATACCAACAATCACAGTAGAGTCGCTTGTGATGTCTTGAGCTTTTTATCAGAAGTGGAATTTAAGGAAATAACTGTATGACCATGATTCACAGAAATAGTTTAAAGTAAAGATGGGTTTTGTGGGCTCTGGAATGCCTGAGTTTAGTAGTGGGCTGAACCATATACTACTAGGTGGATGATCGTGGGGAAAATACTTAGCCTTTTTCTTTTTTTTAAAAATACTTAATCTTTCTATGCCTAAATTTCCTCACACATAAAATAGCGTTAGTGATAACAGGGGTGTCTATCTTAGTTTCACTGTGGGGATTTTGAGTGAAATCAAGTGAAATGCTGAAAACAGGGCCTGGCACCAGGTAAATCATTAAGAAATGTTTATTATTATTATTATGCCTCAAATGGAATTTGTAGATTGGTTAAGGTCATTGGATAAATTCAGTGGATCATATAGTAGTTATGGAAACTAAAGTTTCTCATAGATCTGTCATGTTGGGCCAACACTCAAAAAAAAGTTGCTCCTCTTAGTCCTCTTAGAATTGTGTAAAACTGAAAGAATTATCCTTAATAAAGTAGAATTCGCCTGGCTTTTCATTCATTACTGTGGTAGGCAGAGTTCTGAAATGACTCCTCCACCCTAATTTTAGAGACCGTGATAGGTACTCTTTCTCTCTTATTACTCTACAATTGTTATTGTTAAGTTACATGACAAAAGGATCTTGCAGACTTATTAAGGCTACTAATCAGTTGACCTTAAGAAAGGGAGATTATTAGGGTGGACCTACACTAATTACAGGAGCCCTGAAAAGCAAGGGGTTTTCTCTGGCTAATTGTGGACGAGGAAGACAGAGTTTGAAAGTGTGAGGAAGGTTTTCATGAAGGATCTTCCTGTTGGTTGTGATGTTGACAGTCAAGTACCTGAGAGAATTCCCACATCAGGAAGCTGTGAGCAACCTCTAGGACACGAGAGTCGCTAACAGTGAAGAAGAGAGGACCTGATTCCTACCTACAACCACCAAGAACTGAATTCTGCTGACAACGTGGAAGTGCTGGGAAGCAGATTTTTCCTTGAAGTCTGAAATGTAAACACAGTCAGCTGACATTTTGAGTGTGAGAGTCTGAGGAGAGAAGTAAGTTCGGCCATAAGTAAGTTCGGACTTTTGGCGTCAGGAAAAAAAGTGGGGGGGAATAAATGAGCATTGTTTTAAGCTACTGAGATTGTCTGCATTTGTGCAGCAAGAGAAAACTAACACAGTTACTAAAAAAGGATATCTGGAGGTTGACCTGATTTGGGAAAAGAGTCATTTTTCATACTACAAAAGTTAACTGGAGCACATGTTTTGGCAAATATGTGTGCAGAGCTGATGAAAAGGACTAGTATAATGTACTATAGATGTCTAATTAGACAGAAATGGAAATCACCATTCTATTGAAAGCAATTTTCACAGAATCAAGAGTGATTCACCATCTGAAAAGACCTTGACCTTTTGACTGTGAACTGCGGAACCATTTTCCACAAGATTTGTTTCCTCATTGCAGCTTTTCTTTCTTCTATGTCTTTCATCATAGAAGGATGGATTACCATTCCCCAAAGTGTAATTAAGGTCAGTTATGAATCTAAAGTTTGAGGAAGCTTTCGCAGGAAAAACCTTTGATTTAAAACAAAACTACAATGTAAAACTATGGAGATGCACATATGTCTTTTTTTTCTTGAGAATATTTGCCAAAAATAACTATGCAAATTGGATTTTGTTTGTATTGTCGATGCCTTTAGCAAATGATTGGGTAAAAGTAAAGAGTAAAAAGTAAATGTAAAAGTAAAAAAGTTACATAGTATGCAATCTTTTCACTTTTTTTAAAGAGTAGGTGATAGGCTTTAAAAAAAAAAAGTGAAGAGATTGTGTACTATAGTCAAAATTACATACTTTTCAACTGTTAAGTCTTGGAAAATAAAGTTCCAAGTCAAAATTTAGTTGGCAATGATGGTATGTAGGGTATATTTGAATTTATCCAGCTTGTGTTAAAATATGGATTGTGCCAATGAAATGTGGTTGCCTCATTCTGGAAGACCGTTACTTGCTACCTACAAGGCCCCTTAGAAATCTGCCTACATACATGAATGCCTAATTTGACAGAGAAATTAATGGTCACAAGTATGAATTGATTTACTCAAGTTACTATGGGATATTTAAAGTTTTTAAATCTAGAGTTACTATGGCAGATTTAAATCTAGAATTTTTTTATTTCAGTGTTTTGTTTCTATTATGCAATATTTCATGTCTTTTTGACTCAAATGTTATGGTAATGCTAATGAGTAGAAAGTATTTTTTTTTCTCGTATTCAGTAACAGTTAATTAGTCTGGCTCATAGACAGTCTCATCTGGCATCATGTGACATTGGGGTCTCCTTTGTATGATGTTCGTCAGTCAGCTTCAAGACTGCCACAGAAGGTGTGAGCCCTAAAATAGGTGCCTAAGCACATCTTCTGATTATTTTGGCTCTGGAAATCTTTGGAAGAGTGTATGAACTTGGTCTAAAATTGGGGTTCAGTGACAGACCCTAAAGGGATCTGCTTGGTGAAATATTGATGCTCTGAAAGATATTTACTGTCAGTGAATTCAGGTAGAATATGAAAGAGTTGGCAGCAGAATCTGGGTGTTCAGTGTCAGTGAGCTACTGTGGGAGGTTGAGTGTGACAATCCCCAAACTAAGGTTCTTTCCAGAATTTCTATCCCCTGGAAAGGAGAAGCTAATGAAATAAAACACACACTATATACTCACAAACACACAGTGGGAAAACCCTCTGAAAAAGCTAATTAAGAAGAGCTGAGGGAGAAAGGTATCCAATGTTTATTTTTTGAGAGAAGGTCACTAGCAGCTTGAGTAGCAATATATAGGTTTGAGAATAAAAGTGGGTAATGATATGGAGGGATGGTGAGAAAAGCAGACAGCAGAGTATAAGGACATAGTGCTACAAATAGCAGCTCTGATTATATTTGAAAATCTGCACCCCAATCTTTTATGAGAAGAAGGAACAATTGGGAAGCCGGATCTTGAGGGAATACTGAAATCACTGATAATTAAGTCTGAGAACTGAGTTTGTTGTATTTCTTTTAATGTGAATCATTTGTACTAGCAGGTTAGGCTAGTAACCTGGTATGGCAGGAAAGTTTATGCTTTTTCTTTCTAGAAAAATCGGGAAAGTATAGATAAGTCATTAGAGGAAGATAATTACAACGAATCTACACCTAAAAATACCTACTGTTAGTACGTTAGTGTATAATCTTTATTACTGAATACTGTTTATCAGTGATGATCCTTCATTGGTAAATATCCAAAAAAGGGTTATGCTCTCTGTATTGTTTTTTTTTCCAACAGTATAAAATAGCTTCTCTTCATGTTGTTACTACTTTTATAGCATTACTTTAATATTTGCATTGTATCCTGTTGATTGCATGTCCTATTCTTCAAGGAGTGAATCCCTTATTATTAGATATACATCTCCCCCAGAATTTTCTGGATTCTGTGGACAGTTCCATGCCACGTAAATTTATAGCCAAATCATTGAATCTGCATATAATTATTTGTTTGGGATAAATTCCTAGAAATGGACATATCATTTCAGAATACTGTTATTTCAGGGCTTTTGACAGGTGAATACCTAATTTGTCAGTAAGATTGTATCAGTTGACAATTTATGAGAGTCCTTGACACTTTAAAAATTAGGGGCACCTGAATGGCTCAGTTGGTTAAGCATCCAACTCTGGATCTCAGCTTAGTTCTTGATCTCAGGCCCAGATCTCTTTATCTGGGCATGGACCCTACTTAAAACAAGAACGACAAAGAGTAGCATCTTACTCTCCACATTTTTCCTATGTGTATAAAAATCCCACTGCCTATGTGTTGCCTAGTCTTATTTTCCTTCATGTCTCCTGGGCTTGACAACTCAGGGGTATTTATCTCTACTATAAAGGTATTTTCAGCATGGCAATAACAATAAAAATACAAATACAAGAAATGCATCATTGTAATTATAGGGGGAAAGTCTAGAAGAATATTCACAGAGCCCTTACTAAGTTTGTGTGATATTTTAAATTTATTCTTAAACCATTTTTGTATTGGTTGCATTTTTGTTCAATAAGCTGATTTCTAAAGTTGTTCTTAGGGCAATATTATGGAAATAGAAAAGAAGGGAAAGGAACACTTACCTACGACATGTGAGACTTGCCAGTTCTAGTTAACATGTGTAATCTTATTTTAATTTCCACTATTTGAAATAGATTGTATCCTTCCTCGTTGGAAGATGAGAAAGCAGTGGCTTAGCTAGGTTAAATGACTTTTCCTAAGCCAAGGAGCGATGCAGCGAGGAAACTGGAGGTGAACTCAGGTTTGCCTGATCTAGACTAATTTGCACTGGATCTGGGAGTTTGATACAGAAACCTATGTTCTTTCCCGTGTGCTAAGCTGTCTATCAGGAGGGCTGTGAGCTGACTTCTGAGATCAAGATGTCTGTGTACAGAAAAGGGAACTGTTGGCTCCTTTGCAGAATCCCAGTTCTGAAGTTAATGAGTTCGAGTGTCTGGGAGAACTGGCTTCCCACAAGGTCACACAACGGGAGTCAGTGTTTTCTGACTCTCTGCATATCCAGTGCAGTTCCTTGCCAGTTCTCTTGGAACCAGCCTTGTGGTTTCATTTCATGCTGACAAGGACAAATTCCAGAATCTGATTTCAAGTGAATGAAAAGTATTAAAAAAAAAAAGTGGTGATGAATTCTCATATATCGTGGCCACTGCCTTTCAAGTATTAAAGTAACTGTCTGCTTTCTTTTCTGAAGAGCAATAGCATTTTTTTTTGCTACAATAAATGGCAGAGATACAGTGGAGATTTAACAAAGGATAATTATGATGGAAAGGCAAGAGAGTAGAAAACAATAGCTCTAAATATGAGGAGTCCTCCAAAATGAACCATTATGTAAAATCTATAATTCACAATCCAGTGGAATGGAGGTTCCAATAAATGAGACTTGCAATCCTTAAAATAAATTCTTTTTGATTCCTAGAGATAATATATCAAGATAGAGGTAATTAAAAGATAGAAATTGCACAAATTATCCTCACATACTGCTTTATTTTTTTATTTTTTTATTTTATTTTTTTTTAAAGATTTTATTTGACAGAGAGATTAGATCACAAGCAGGTAGGGAGGCAGGCAGAGAGAGAGAGGAGGAAGCAGGCTCCCCACTGAGCAGGGTTCCCGATGCGGGCCTCGATCCCAGGACCCTGAGATCATGACCTGAGCCGAAGGCAGAGGCTTTAAGCCACTGAGCCACCCAGGCTCCCTACATACTGCTTTTTAATGAAATATTTGAATCCGTTACTATTGCATTGGACAGTAAAAAGGAATGCCCTGGCTTTCATAATTGGAAAGCCCTGAGGTAGGGTGGGCTTCTTGTCTAATTGATTTAATCAACAAAACTCTAAAATTTCTGCCTATTTTTTATGCCATTCAGAGACCCTTCATCATCCAATGACTGTCTGCTTTCATGGTTAAAGACTTTCTGTTAGCCACAGTATATGATACATATTTCTGCATTCAGTTGTAGACAAAGAGAACATCATACCAACATTACAAGAAAGACTAGACTTTTCTTCATCACTTTTATACTCCTAAGCTGATTCCTATTGCCAGAAACACCCTCCTGGAGCTGAAAATGGTGTCCATTATCCCTGAAAATCCTGGACTCTGAAACATAAAAAGGATCCACCATGAAATCCCAGGATATTAGTTAAGGGAAAATAAAGGAATTCTTTCTGGGTAGGCACTAAAAAATTATAGTTCATAATAAAGTGAGTAGTGTACCTTGGTATAGTTTACAGTGATGGTCCAACTCCATATTATACCTCTTTATTGAGCTCTTACTGTATGTATAGACACAGTGTGTAAATAGAGAAATTTTCTCTAAAACTCACAACTACTCTCTAAGGTAGGTTTGCTTTTTCCATGTTGGTAATCTCTAACAAATTAAGTCAAAACATAGTGATTTAACCCAATAATAAGTAACTGTTATCTTTCATAGTTTCTGTGTGTAAGGAATTAATGGAAGCTTATACGGGTAGCTGTGGTTAGGGGTTTCTAATGAAGTTGCAGTCAAGAAGTTGACAAGGGTTGCATTCATCTGAAATCTTGACTAGGCTTAGAGGATCTACTTCTAAGGTGATTTACCCACATGACTGGTGAGTTGGTGTTGGTGGTTGGCAGTATACATCAGTTCCTCTTTATGAGACTTATCCCAAGGGTGCTTAATTATCCTCCTGATGTGGCAGCTGGCTTCCCTCAAAGAAAGCAATTCAGGCAAGCAAAATGGAGGCTGCAGTGTCTTGTGACGTAACCTCTGAGTTCACCCATGGTCACTTCTGCCATATTCTACTGATTGCACTGGTCAGTCCTATTTAATACGCGAGAGGTCTACGTCCTCAAGGTCACAAGGATCCTTAGCGGTCATTGTGGAGACTGGTAACCAAATGTAAATATTGCTCTTTCTACAGTAGAGATTTAAAAAAAATTAAACAGGCTTTTATGGTTTGAGATCATAGATGATCTTAGGGCACTATGCTTTCAACCGCTGAACTAATGGATCTGGGCTAATTGCTCCAAAGATTATTCTTCTCCTATTAGAAATTCTTATTTCACCTTTTACAAAACTATAAGATATGTGGAGCAGCTGTAATTGGTCTTATTTTGTAGATGATGGAATCTTATTGGTGAGACATCAGTTACTTGCTCAAGATCACTCACAGTTCAGCAAACCATTGACATGGGTGACCATCAGCACACTAAATACTTTTAAAATGTTTTTAAGATGAATTTTCCAGGAAAGTTAAAATTTGGGTAGTTTTATACTACACTGGAGTTTTCTATTTTTGTCATATATTTTATTCAAATAGCTCAAAAGCATCTTTCAAGCTTAATTGTAGTCTTGAGTCTCTTTACAATAGTACCAAAGAGTACTGTATTATACACTTAATCATATGTGAACCTGACATCATAACTTCAACCTAGGGGTGTAATTATAAACTTTAGATAGTATATATGCATGTAACTATGCATTATTATCTAATTTGTTAACTTTCTCAATTAATGCTGTGTCTAGAACGTATTAGGTGTTCAAGAAATGTTATTATAACCATTATTTTACTTTACCTTATAGGCTAAATTTAGTTGTATAATATAGACAATGAAATTGAAGTTTAGGCATTTAAGGGGTGTTTTAGAAACTTGATTCTAGATTCGATGGGATAAGTTCAGCATTTAATCTATATCTTTCTTTTCTCTTTATTGTATGTTTTAAACTTTACTCCACCATTCACTGCTCCCCATCCCCAACCACATCCCAAGGACCTTGGCTTCAAAGAAAAAAATAATATCTATAAAGGCATTAGTGTGTCTGTAGGTCAATTTCCCTAAACGTAGTCATATAGTTGAAAGATAATAAAAGAAAATTATTTATATGAAGAAATGATTGGATAATATGACAATTTCTGGCTAATGATAGCATTTTAAGAAAAGAAATCACAGCAGCTATTTAGAAACAGGAGAATCTTCCTCATATTTTCAGACCACTGAACAGCTAATCAAATTTTTAGGCATATGGTAAGGACTGTTTGGATTACAGAATGAATCACAGATACACTATTTCCTAAATCAGATGATTTGCATTCTTTAACCATATTAGTGTATTAAGTCCATCTATTAGTAATATTAATGGGGCCAAGTAAAGCCTCTTTAACAATGCTTTACACATACTTGAATGTGTCCTAGGCATTATCTCTATGGAGAATTGCTCTACAGAGAATTTCTACAGAAATTCTGAATTTAATCAATCCTAGAATTGGCTTACTGCCAACTGGATGAACTGAAGGACAAGACATCTGTGTATCTGTGATTCCTGAAACATAGTTATCCAGAAGCCTCATACTTATCCAGAGTTTGTTTCACTGCTAAAGCTCTGTAAGCTCAGAAAGGGAGTAAAGCTCATTACTGCCTTTATTATTGTATATTGGTTCAGGACCATTGCAAAATGGCCCCAAGATGAGCCTGGCATGTGGAAGGCCAGACGACCTGAGATGTTTAACATGGACTGAGATCAATGGAATTATTACATATATGATGCTAAAAACAAACAGACAAACCCAAATCTAGTCTCTTTCTTTGAGAAATATGAATGTAGGGCTGATGACTGCTATATCTAAGGAAACCAAGTGGTTTCTGTCCTTGCTACCCGAAAACTTGCTTCCCATCCCATATTCAGGAAAACTGGGCCCCAGGATGACTCTGGAGTTCATGATGCTGTGTCCCATTCTACTACATGTTTCCATCAGTGTATGCTTCTATCGTTTCCTTGGGTCTCTGAGGAACATAAACTGTAGTACAGTAAAGAAAACCCATCTAGGTGTAATAATAAGGTTTCATTATGCTGGGCACTCATCAATTCACATGTATTTAACTCAAAATCCTCACAGGCATAGGGACACACAGATGTTAAGCAAATTTCTCAAGGTCACTGCTACAGACTAAACATATATGTCCCTCACAATTTCAAGTGTTGAAACCTAGTTCCCAGTGTGATCGTATTTAGGGGTAGGGCCTTTGGAAGGTGGTTTGGGATTAATGTTCTTAAAAAAGAGACCCCAGAGAGGTCCTTTCTCCTTTCACCATGTGAGGGACCACTGAGAAGATTGTCATCTATGAACTAGGCTCTCACCAGACAATGAATCTGTTGGCTTATCGATCTTGGACTTACCAGAATCCAGAACTGTTAGAAATTAGTTTCTGTTGTTTATAAGCTATCTAATTTATGTGTTCTCTGCTGGTCTCAGCCTATCATTAACAAATATTGTGTTTGCACCAGCCCTTGGGGTTCTTACATGATTACAAGGTGCCCTCAGTGAACCACCATCAGGGAACTTTGACAAAATAAGTGTATTATCTACAGAACCTAGAAATTGCACAGGATACCTAGGGCTACACAGCAATGTCATGAGTAGAGAGCACATGGGCCTGGGTTCTGCTTTTACTGGGACTGTGGATGGGTGCTCAGGATTTCTCGAGCTCACTCTTTATTGGTGAATTTAATATTCCCCCACAAGAGGGGAATTTAAAGAGGAAAAAATGAATGGCCCAAATGGTCAGCTATCAAAATCAAACAAGATCTCAAAAGAAGAGCCTTGGTATGGGGAGGAAGCTTGTTTCTGTATTTTAGTTCTGTGGCTGGCAATGTGTTTATTCAAGAGAGCCATCTTTATTGGAAGTGTACGCCTCATCCAACAAATTTGAAGTCAAGCACTTATATTACAAAATAAACACACAAAAAACTGCTAAGGCTTCTATTACACTTAGTGTTCTGTTACAGCAGCTCTAATGGGCTAAGATGATGACACACTGAATAAGTACCATATTGGGACTGGAAGGCAGGTTGCTCCATAATCTGAATTCCCAACCATTACTGTTGACTGATGTATATGCTATAGTACTGGCTGCTCTACGTGTATGAAACTGGTCTCCTAGCAGAGCCCATGCCATTGGTTTAACCTTTTTTATTTTTAGACTGTGTCATGGAAAGGTATTTTTGAAAGTCTCAGGAGATGTGAAAGTTGTGAATAAATGATGGAGTTTTGAAGGACTCAGAGATACATTGGACCACTTAAGAAATTACAGGATCTAAAAACTGAGGCAGAGGGTATGGGAAATACAGAAAACCCAAGGAAAAAAAATCATAAGAATTTGGGTAGTGTGTGGGTTTTGTGTTTTTTGTTGTTGTTGTTGTTGTTTTGGTGGGTTTTTTTTTTTGGCATAAATTTAGCCAAAAACCAGGAAACAGTTCTTCTATATTGATAGAGTGGCATGGTATCAACTAGCATTAACATTACCTGGCATTAAAGCTTCAGTTGACTTTTAAAGTGTGTCAATCTAAGTTGTTCCTGCCTCAAAAGAGAGCTGCCTTCTAATTCCAATATCTGCTTGAGACAGTAAAGATGGTGTGGCATAATAGCCACAGAAATATGCTCTAATTAAGAGATGGAAACCCATACTTCCATTGACTGTCATGAAACAGGAAATGTAGGGGATGGGCAGAGCATCTGATCTGTGGCATATGGCGGAGAGAATTAGAGGCTGAAAAGCCCATTGTAAGATAACTCTTACAGTCTTACATGGTCTACGTTTGCTAAAACAATTTAACATCATTTAGTAAATGATTTATTGTACTTGGTAAAATAATGAATAAGAATTGAATTACTGCCTCTACAAAGAATTTCTCTGAGTTTAGACAGGTCATTTAACTCTTAAATGCCAAAATATATTCCCTGGTTAAGTCACCACAAAACGGCTGACTTTATGCATGAGTTATTAATAATGCTTAGAACGAACATGGAGCATGCGTTTTATGCCATAATTGAAAAATACTGTAAAGAAGTAGGTGTACCTTTATAAAAAGTTAATGGGACCTAACTAAAACACATTAACTACCAAGCAATCAGAAAACAGTGTTTTGACTTTTTCTCCTCTTTTTAATCTCTTCTCATTTGTTTCCATAAAATGATGGAGAAGCCTGAGTACACTTCTTCCTTTTGGTTTCTGAAAGAAGTGTGACACATCAAACACAGAATGGGTAAGATATGCAGAATGAGTATGCAACTGTAGACCCCAACAGCAGTGAGAACTGATTTCTTAATTGATCATGCTTTCATGAACCTTCACAATCATCGTCCAAACCGAATATAGAAAATGGAAATCCAAGGCATGGCATAGCTTTGCTGCCTGATACCATAAGTGGATCCATAAGTTAAACTGGAGAGAGCTGCTAATTCCAGAGTTATTTTAAACATGAGGTCCTCAAATAAACTCCGGGACTGAGTTCTTTTTGCCTTCTCACTTAAAAGACTGGCTGGAATCCAAATGCCTGGTCACTTGACTACTGTTAGGAACAATATTCCTGGAGACTGTTGGTTACAGTGTTCCATTTTCTCCTAAATTTATCTACACCCTATATCCAAAGGGGGAAAAATACTAGAACCCTCATACTAAAAGGTTTTACAAGGCAGGTGCAAAATTCCTTGGATAGTGTATAAGCTAGATTTCAAATTTTATCTGTATCTTAAAATGGAAAATATTTTAGATCCATGTCAATATATAAAGGCATAAATACAATGCTGACTTTTTTTGATAGTGGGTTTTTTCTCAATTCTTACCTCTTTTTTAGACTGATTTCTGTGACTACTTTAGTAAAAAAATTCTAACTAATTTAATTTTCACATTAACCGTGGGGAGTGTATGCTATGACATGACTTAGTTGGTGGTTGTGTAAACTGAGCCAAAGAGCTTGTTGAGAACTTAAATTGATCCAGATCCTTTAATAAATAAATGGTGGAGGTGGAGTTTGAACTCAGGAAGCTTAGCGCTTAAGTCCAGTCTCTAGCCTTATTTGTACAACTTCTGTGCAGAGAGAGAGAAGTTGAGAGTCTGAGATATTTATTCAGTATATCTTATGTATCACAATGTGCCAGATATAACTGATGTAATAGTCATAATTCTCAAAGCACTTACTCTGTGGTTGTGGTCTCTTTAACGTGTGATATGTTCTGAAAACAATTAAGATGAGACATGTAATCTGGTCAGTGTCAAGTAGAACCAAATGATCTCCCTTATTCTAGACACCATGCCTCTATTATGTGGCTTCAACTCGTTTTAGATTTTTTTTGCCGATATTAGTGTCTCAGATTAAGACTGTGGTCATTTAAAATCCTGAAGTCTCCCCATTAGGAGGAAATGAGAGCGGAAGCTCATTGAGAGGGAGGGATGAAAGAAGCTATGGAGACAAAATAGTAAGGTTTTGGAGGGTAGGCAAGATATTAACAAGCCACAGTTGACAATTAGGAGGAACAATCTGAGGTGGCAGGAAGGATAGGGTGTGATGGTCAAAAAGAGACAAAAACTGAGCTTTCTAGGCCTGTATTTTCCTCCGTGCTTTCACTCCTGAGCTCAGCGTGAAACTAGGGTTTTGAAGTGTGTATAATTTTTTTAGAAATAACTCCCATGGAAAATTATAATGGGGAATTAACATACTGGTCTTTATTTATAACTTCTGTATATTTTGATGAAGTTGCCACAGAAACCCTGTTATCTTGTACCATACCTCAATTCAGATTTGACAGTAGTATGGGGGAGAGGGTGTCGTGTGCATGTGAGTTTTAATGAATCTCATGGTTGATGGATGTCAAGTGGGCATATTCCGTGTGTCAGCCATGTTTCTCTGATTCTTACCACAGATAAGTATTTCTGAGAGTACCCAAGGAGTTGTCCCCTGTGTGCTCATAAAGGAATTGAGTCAGAGACCATAGAGCATCTTTGCCTTTACCTCTTCCATCCTTCTTTGGGAATAGCCTTTGCTGCTTGCTTTGGTCACTGAGCCCTTTTCCTCAGTGGACGTTGATCTCCATTACCATCCACTGGACTGTGTAGCCCAGGTGGCTTCAGGACAACCACTCCCAAGAGTGCCATTGTCATCATAGACTTCTTGATTCTCCCACTGCATTTTAATCACACCCACTCCTATGAGGCCACCGTGTCCACCAGATACCGCTGCTACCCATCAGCACAGGTGAATCTTGCAGCAGTTGGGGCCCAGGAGCCCAAGTTTGTGTCATATAGTTAGAGATATTGTATCTCTAAAACATCTATGGGTTTCTTGCACTGTTTGCATTTGCCCAAAGTCTTCCGTGAAACAGCTTTTTCTCAGGCTTTTCTTTTCTTTTTTTTTTTTTTTAAAGATTTTATTTATTTATTTGACAGAGAGAGAGATCACAAGTAGGCAGAGAGGCAGGCAGAGAGAGAGGAGGAGGCAGGCTCTCCGCTGAGCAGATAGCCCGATGCAGGCCTCGATCCCAGGACCCTGGGATCATGACCTGAGCCGAAGGCAGAGGCTTTAACCCACTGAGCCACCCAGGCCCCCTCTCAGGCTTTTCTTTAACCGTCCTTTGCTCTTCAGAAAACTGAAGTCGGAATACAAAGGGGTTTAGACTAGGAGATAAATCTAAGTGACCATCATATGCTGAGAATCTCTCTTCTGCTCTTGCAGCTTGTAGGACCCTGTTCTGCTCTTTTAGGAGCTATTGGCTTTAGTGTTGTGTTCCAAGGATATTCCTCCATCTTTCATGCTAATGGACTTTCTGAGGGCACAGCTCACCAGTTAGACCTGTCATAACCACCTCAGTAGGCTCTGCACAAGCTCAGCCCAGAACTCCTGCTACATGATGTCAGAGTTCACTGGTTTGCTTTGTGCCTCTTAGAAAAAGATACGCAATAAATGAAAGGTTGGTCCCTTGTTATTCTGCTAGTGGACAATATTGTTGCAACTAATCTACCGGTGTGTACTTATAAGCCCCCTAAATATATCTGCTTTTCTCCATAGAGGAAAAAGTTCTCTCCCACAGTTTTGACCTGGGAAGTTACTCCTGTCATTTGACACTTGAAAGAGGGACAAAGTATCAGCAGGCACTTGGTCTATATCAATACCATTTATTCAAGGTCAGTGCTGTGGGAAGTTCTTTATTGCCTACTTATCTCCTGGGAATCATAGCTGAACACTCAGGTTGGTCTCCTACGGGTTGTAAGGATCACACAATTCTTCTAGAAAGGCCGGCATGTGAGCAGTAGGACACAGGGCTCTGTCTGTTTTGGAATGTCCATTAGCACAGTGAGGACTGTCAGGTTGCAAAAAACTTGTTTGCTGTACTCTCCCAAAAAGGAAATATTCATACTTTCACTTAGTCTTTTCAGATCCCATGAGAAAGGTACAGTAGCTGAACTCCCGAATTAGAAGTGTGTTTGAAATAATGGGAAGAAGAAGGGAGGAAAAAAAGACATTTCTCTTCTAACGAATTTCAAATTGTGCCTCCTATTGTTGCTGATCTTTAAGATGCACATGGGAAAAGACGGAGGGCTGTGGAAGGGTGGCTACTCTCCCAGACGTGGAGGCCATGCACAAAGTCAGTTGGTAATGAGATTCTCCACAGCAGCAAACTGCACTGTCCATTCATATTTCTTTTCCACCTGTCCTCACAATGGTGTCTGTTTGCTCAGCCCGCATGCAACAAGGCTGTGTTTGTAAGTAAGGGCCCATTCATTGGCTGTCTATTTAGAAGTCTTGACAGAAAATCCCATGAAAAACTCCTCAATTCAAATTCCTCTTTAATGACTTGCTCCATTCACCAGAGATGGCCGGGGGAGGGTGTTTGGGGCTTGACTTCTTCCACTATGGGAGACAAGAAAGCATTTTTTATAAAGCTCCTGACGTGCTAAGGGTATTAAACAATAAGTCATGATAGATGATTAAATCTGAGGGAGAAATCTCTCTCTCTCTCTCTCTCTCTCTCTTTTTGATAAAACCTTTATCTGGTTCACAAAATATGTAATCTCTATTAATGGTGTTTTCAATTTGAAAAATTTAGTTCTCGGTATGCCTGCCTTGTGACTCCCCGCCCCCTGCCCCTCCAGTGGATGTTGGTTGCTTGATTGGTTCTCTCTGGATGTGTTTCAGGATCACATTGGGAGAATTACATTTAAAGTTACTCCGGTTAACAAAATGAAAGGACAGTTGTAATTATTCCAAGTTTTTGGCTTAGGTTGTCATTTAGTTAGTTGAGGTCTATGGAGCATGAGAAAATATCTTTCTGTATTTGATTCTATTTTTCTTCTTAGTTTGTAGAAGAAATCCATTTAGTACTAGGAAGTCAACTACTTAAACATCCCCTAATAAGATGATGTATGAGGACATCACAGCAGAACAAAACATGAGGGGTTCCCAGCCTGATAGGCATTCCCTTTCTTGAGTAACTTTGTTCAGACTCTCACTCGTTGTTAAAGGATTTTCTCATAGACATTCTTAACAGTGTGCAAGTTCTATTTCTTATCACTCATTGCAGTCAGGAATTTAATTCTTGAATTTCCCCCCTTTACAATGCTTCATCCATGAGTTTTTAGGGACTGTGTCTGACACTTTCATTTCTGGATACTTTCGACTCAAAACAGCACATGGCATGTAGTATATGCCCAGTTAGTATTTCTTGAGTCAAGAAAGGAGAAATGATTGATTCATAGTCTGCTGTTCTTTATTTTTCTAAAGAGCCCTTACAGGAATTTTCCCAGTAGAGAACAAATTGAAGAACACAGTGAATTCTTGATTTGCCATTCAATGTTTTGTTTCTTATCTTTGTTTTTCAACATTAAATCTGTATCGGAGATTGCTAAAAAAAAAGGTAAGAATATTGGTAGCTTTCTGTCCTCAATGAACTAAGTACGGTGATGACAGGAAAAACAAAAAACAAAATAAGAACTGTTCAGTGTTGTAAAAGAGAGAAACTCAGTGCGCTTGGATTTCAGACAAGAGAAAGTTTACTTTTTGCTATGGGAATTAGGAAGTCTTCAAGAGGAAGCTTCCAGAGTGAAGCAAATGTGGTTTGTGCTTCAAGCACAAAATTTAAGAGGGTGTCCACAATCCCAGTAATCAAGATTAATCCTATTTTAATGCACTGTGTTACAAAATCAATATGAAAACGAAAAAGTGTCTTGATGAATATAATATTATGATTTAAATAAAGTCTTACTGTTTTTCCTTTTGCCTTGGGCTCCATTACAACATGGCATGGTCAATGTTTTGTAAACAGAGGCTCAGGAGAGTTGACCATCAGCATGGAAAAGGGAAAAAGAAGATGTTTTGGACAGCCAGGAGTGACTGATTTGACCAAACAGAGCCACCTGTAGTGGGTGTTACATAAGTCAAAGATTTAGGTCACANGATGTTTTGGACAGCCAGGAGTGACTGATTTGACCAAACAGAGCCACCTGTAGTGGGTGTTAGTAAGATACTAGGTCATAAGTCAAAGATGTAGGTGTAGAATATGACTAAATAATGAACAATCTAGAATCTCTGGCTCAAAAATTGGCATTATTATATAAATAATGGGGAGCTATTGAAGATTTCTGAGTGGAGAAAGTGATATCCTATTAAAAGTAATAATAACGAATATATTTTTAAAAGTCCTTGAAGGAGTTAAATCTGACAACAGGATGAAGATATCTTCTACTGTTTTTGTATCTGTGTTTAAAAGGCAATATATTAGAAAGTTGCATCAATTTGTGCCTTTTGATAGGCATCAAGTTCTAAAACGGAATTTACTATTTGATCTGTATATTTTCTGACTTTACTTAATCCTCTCTGCCATACAATAAAATGCCACTGAAAATCATATCCTCACAGAGAGCTCATTACCTAATTAGACCATGCTCAAACAGCTCTGTTGGAAGGTCCTGACTCTTGCTTTTGCTCTTCTAAGACTGAGAAGTTTCTCCTCCTTCATTTCTGAGTCACCTATTTATTTTCCCAAACATATTAATGGTTTCAATAAGATTACAGTCTCCTCTTCCTCTCTTCACAACATTTGTCTGCTTTTGGTGACATCCTATTTCTGTTACCTATTATGTGTTTGTTTCAAAGTTTAACTCTGAGAATGCTGACTTTTTCCCTNTTGAAGGAGATGTCCAGTATTTACTATTTCCAGTATTTGACACCATTGTCAAACCCTACTTGTTTCTTTATTTAAATTTAATTTTATTTTTTCAGTGTTCCAAGATTCATTGCTTATGCACCACACCCAGTGCTCCATGCAATACATGCCCTCCTTAATACCCACCACCATAGATTTTGGTTGAATTTAATGGTGTTTTCCTAAATGTGATTGTGAACTATACACAACACTATAGGATGGGATCCAGGCTAAGTTTTCTCAGTTTGGTAGGAGTAAAAGGGCATGATGTCTGCAACTTAATCTAAAATAGTTTGACCAAAAGAAATAGACACAAATAACTAAAAATAATGTTATACAGTAAAAAGAATTAGAAGCAAGCAGTGTGGAGTGGAAAATTGGGAAAGCTAAATTAGGGCGAATGCCAACAATTGGTGAATCTAGATGAAGGGTTATAGAGGAATATACCCTTGTCTTGTCTTTCACATTACCTGTAAATAACTAAAGACTGAGAACTAGACTATCCAAAGAGATTTATGATAAACTATTTTGGCATTTATGGTAAATATTCAGTTAAATAAAGAAATTGGCAAGAGGAGGGAATTATAGAAAAATGGTTTAACACCCTTCTCTAATTTATTGTTCTAGGACCATGCTTTTTCTTGGAATTTCTTTACACCACTGAGTTCTGAGTCTTTGTGCTTACGTAAACCACATCTAGACCACAATACTTAATCGGCTTTCCAGTTTCATTAAACCAGAAAGCATTTTTAACAAGAAAAATTTGCAAAGCAATTCAAGTGCAAAATTCACCTGTTTATTTTTATGATTATTTTTCTCTCCAGTTTTTAGGATTTTCCCACCCACGTCTATTTGACAACAAGGCCTTTAGTGACTTACCGATACCAAGTTTGTGTTTTTTTTTATTTTATTTATTTATTTATTTATTTATTTATTTATTTATTTATTTATTTATTAAAGATTTTATTTATTTATTTGACACAGAGAGAGATCAGATCACAAGTAGGCAGAGAGGCAGGCAGAGAGAGAGGAGGACGCGGGCTCCCCACTGAGCAGGGAGCCCGATGCGGGCCTCGATCCCAGGACCCTGAGATCATGACCTGAGCCGAAGGCAGAGGCTTTAACCCACTGAGCCACCCAGGCGCACTTTTTTTTTTTTTTAAAGATTTTATTTTGTGTTTTTTTTTAAAAGATTTATTTATTTGAGAGAGAGCACAAGTGGGAGGAACAGGGAGAGGGAGAGAGAATCTCAAGCACACTGCGCTAAGCGCAGAGCCCAACGCAAGGCTCCATCTCAGGACCCTGAGCCGAAACCAAGAGTTAGACACTCAACTGACTGTGTCACCCAGGTACTCCAGTCAGTATCAAGTCTTAACAAAGCATTCAATTTGGCTTTCATAGAGAAGGAATTCTTTTACCCTTCATGTACCTTTCATCAGTTTATAGAATTAAGATATTATAATTAATATTTAATTGCAGTTAAATGTAGTTACAGTACCAAGTACATAAGTCGAGGAAACAATACGACAGACCCTTGGCAAGCTCAAATCTCAGTTCAGATTGCTTGCGGAAGCACATCAGCAAACATTTAGTGTGCTGTTGGTGCAGGTCGTACATTGTAGAGAGAATTGAGAATACCAGCTAATCCAACAGTTCCATTAAGTGGAGAACACTCAAGAAGGTTTCCATTACATTCCAATTTTGTGTGAATTATTGAAAATTTTTTAAAATCAGGAAGTTTTAAGTTGAACTGTGGACTTTTCAGTACTTTTTGCTCCCTCGTCACTCTGCGTCTCTTCAGCTCCCCACCCTGCCAAAAAATTTATAGCATGAGATTGGGAAATTGAATTTTGCTTTGAGATGTACCAGTGGTGTCTATGAATATTGAAAGGAGAACAACGTACTGCTGTCCTTGAGCTTTCTAGGGCAAGTATGCCAGCAAAATTTACTAATTAGGTACATGATACCTGACTTCTTGTACCAGTTGAGACTGTTGAGAAATTCTGGCCAGATATGGGTAACTGGTGATACTGAAGAGGGCTGTGGTGGAAAAGAGGGATTCCTTGCCCCCAAGCCACTCTGTTCTTGGTGATATGTAGACAGAAATGGGAAGGCAAGAGAAATGGAGAGAACTCAAGGAACTATTCATCAAGATTAATGTACCATTCCAACATCACCGAACAAGGGATAGCAATGCTAGATTCCAGTAACCAAAGATAAAATCTGTGATTCAGGGACTGTGAGGAAAGTTTTGGTTCCTTGATTTTGAGAGGGACATAGGATTCGTAGAGGAAAAAAAATACGATCCCAGTTCTCTAAGGATGTGAGTGAAAAATGGACTGATCCCATGGGAAGAAGTCAAATAAATTAATACAAGCATAAACTAAAATCCCAAAATGTTAAGAGTTGGGCAAGTTGAATCATTAAGTTTTATATTGGATGCTTCAAATGAAGTTCTCCAATAAATAAAAGTATCCTTCCAAATTTTTATATGTGATAAATACTGCAAAGTGTTAGTAGATGGTTTCTCTCATGACTCTTCAAATTCCAAATGTGAAATTCTAATTCATTACTTTACCTCCTACTCCCACTGTGCTTTCATTTATCCATGTTACCTAGTTTTTGTCATGGTTCCCATTATTTCAGGCACACATTTTTTTTAAATTCCATGTAAATATAAAAACTGTAGTGACTATGCATTCATTATGTCCTTCAGAAATTTATTTCATTTTTAAGTAAATTCAGTCAAATACTGTTCTTATATAAGTGAACCCAAATCTGCTTTCCTATATTTATCAACCATCAGTCCTGCTTTCCTTGGTTCAATAAAATTTGTTTATATTTCTTTTACATGTTAGTCTTTCAAATATATGAAGAGTTATAAAGTTTCCATAAACATGCTGTTGTCTTTGAAAGAAATAATGAATTTATTCTTTCTGGAAAGCTTCAATCCCTTAACAAATACCATTAAGTTATTTGAAAAATTTAATGTTTATTGTTTGAGGTAAAGATTTTTCTTTCAGCTTGTCTTTGCATATTTTTAAATGCTTTTATAGTTCTTGATTTGTGAAAGACCAAGAATTGACTTTATTTTTTTACGCTTTCTCTCCTAATCTTAGTGATTCTTTTTCTTTTTATTTATATATAATAGATTAAAGGAATTGATGACCTTTTGATGGTAGGCTATAGAATAACTGGATATAGCAGTTATTAGAAAGTCTCTAAGATGCTATGACACTTTGAGACAGTTCAGGTGGGTGAGAAAATTAAGAACAATGAGGTGGGTTCTAAGCATAATTGTTATAAAATCGATGAACAAAAGTTATACAAGGTTTGATACAATAAAAATTTAATGTAGATAACTCTACTTAGAATTATAAGGAAGTCATATACTTAGTTTTTTTTTTCTATGTCTTATTGCTTGTTTTTATTTCACTGCTTTTAAGATTTCATTTTTTTTATATCTGAGTAGTATTCCATTACAAATATTACCACATCTTTATCCTTTCATCTAACAGTGGACACTTAGGTTGCTTCCATATCTTGGCTATTGTAAATAATGCTGCAGTAAACATAAGAGTGCATATTTTTTTTCAAATTGGTGTTTTTGCTTTCTTTGGGTAAATAGTAGTGGAATTACTGGGTCATATGGTATTCCTATTTTTTAACTTTTCAAGGCACCTAATGTTTTCCATAGTGGCTATGCCAATTTATATTCCCACCAACAGGGCATAAGAGCTCCATTTTTCTCCACATCCTCACTGAAATTGTTATTTCTTGTATTTGATACTAGCCATTTTGACTGGTATGAAGTGATATCTCATGATAGTTTTGATTTACATTTCCCTGATGATGAGTGATGTTGAACATCTTTTCATGTACCTGTTGGCTATCTGTATGTTTTCTTTAGAAAAATATTTAGGTCCTCTGCCCATGTTTATTTGGATTATTTGTGTGTGTATGTGTGTTTCATTTTTTGTTTTGTTTTTGCTTTTTTGTTGTTCATTTGTATCAGTTCTTTCTATATTTTGGCTATTAACCACTTATTGGGTGTGTCACTTANATGTTTTCTTTAGAAAAATATTTAGGTCCTCTGCCCATGTTTATTTGGATTATTTGTGTGTGCATGTGTGTTTCATTTTTTGTTTTGTTTTTGCTTTTTTGTTCATTTGTATCAGTTCTTTCTATATTTTGGCTATTAACCCCTTATTGGGTGTGTCACTTATGAATATTTTCTCCTATTCAGTAGGTTGCCTTTCTGTTTTGATAATGGTTTCCTTTGCTGTGTAGAAGCTTCTTATTTTGGTGTAGTCCCAATACTTTGTTTTTGCTTTTGCTTCCCTTGCNACCCTGAGATCATGACTGAGCCGAAAGCAGAGGCATTAACCCACTGAGCCACCCAGGCGCCCGCCTTTCTGTTTTGATAATGGTTTCCTTTGCTGTGTTTCCTTTGCTTCTTATTTTGGTATAGTCCCAATACTTTATTTTTGCTTTTGCTTCCCTTGTCTGGAGGAAATATATCTATATATACATTGCTAAGGCTGATGTCCAAGAGATTACTGTTTGCTTTCTTTTAAGGGTGTTATGGTCTCAGGTCTCACATTCAGGTCTTTAATCCATTTCAAGTTTATTTTTGTGTGTGGTGAAAGAGAGTGGTCCACTTTCATTCTTTTGTACGTAGCTGTTCAGTTTGGTCAACACCATCTATTGAAAAGACTNGAAAGAGAGTGGTCCACTTTCATTCTTTTGTACGTAGCTGTTCAGTTTGGTCAACACCATCTGTTGAAAAGACTGTCTTGGGTGCCTGGGGGGCTCAGTGGGTTAAAGCCGCTGCCTTCGGCTCAGGTCATGATCCCAGGGTCCTGGGANGGGATCGAGGCCCGCATCGGGCTCTCTGCTCAGCAGGGAGCCTGCTTCCTCCTCTCTCTCTGCCTGCCTCTCTGCCTACTTGTGATCTCTCCTCTCTCTGTGAAATGAATAAATAAAATCTTTAAAAAAAAAAAAAGACTGTCTTTTCCCCAATGTAAATTCTTGCTTCCTTTGTCATAAATTAATTGACCATATAATTATGGACTTATTTACGAGCTCTCTCTGCTGTTTCANCCTGCCTCTCTGCCTACTTGTGATCTCTCCTCTCTCTGTGTCAAATGAATAAATAAAATCTTTAAAAAAAAAAAAAAGACTGTCTTTTCCCCAGTGTAAATTCTTGCTTCCTTTGTCATAGATTAATTGACCATATAATTATGGACTTATTTACGAGCTCTCTCTGCTGTTTCATTGATCTGTGTGTCTATTTGTGTACCAGTGCCGTACTGTTTTGATTACTACAACTTTGTAGCAAATCTCGAAATCTGGGATTGTGATACCTCCAGTTTCGTTTTCCTAAAGATTTTTTTTTTTTGGCTATTGGGGGCCTTCTGTAGTTCCATAAAAATCTTAGGATTATTTGTTCTAGTTCTGTGAAAATATCATTGGTAGTTGGGTAGAGATTGGATTGAATCTATAGATTACTTAGGGTGGTATAGACATTTTAACAATATTAATTCTTCCATTTGATGGCCCTGAAATATCTTTCCAGTTTATGTCATTTTCAGTTTATTTCATCAGTGTCCTATAGTTTTCAGAGTGTTGGTCTTTCACCTACTTAGTTAAATTTATTCCTAGGTATTTTATTCCTTTTGGTGCAATTTTAAGTAGGGTTGTTTTCTTTTTTCTTTCTTTTTTTTTTTTTTTTTTAAGATTTTATTTATTTATTTGACAGAGAGAGATTACAAGTAGGCAGAGAGAGAGGAGGAAGCAGGCTCCCCGCTAAGCAGAGAGCCCGATGCAGGCCTCGATCCCAGGACCCTGAGATCATGACCTGAGCCAAAGGCAGAGGCTTTAACCCACTGAGCCACCCAGGCACCCAAGTAGGGTTGTTTTCTTAATTTCTCTTTGTGCTACTTTGTTATTTGTGTGTAGAAATGCAACAGACTTCTGTATAGCAATTTTGTATCCTGTAACTTTACGGAGTTCATTTATTCTAATAGTTGTCTGGTGAGAGCTCTAGAGGTTTCTACATAAAATATCATGTCATCTCCAAATAGTGACAGTTTTGTTTCCTTCTTACCAGTTCAGATACCTTTTCTTTACCTTGTCTGATTGCTGCAGCTAGAACTTACAGTACTATCTTGAAAAAAACCACCAGTAAGAGCGGACATCTTTGTCTTGTTCCTGACCTTAGAGGAAAGCCTTTCAGCTTTTCCCTATTGAGTCTGGTATTAGCTGTGGGTGTGTCATATGCATGTTCATAATATACTTTTTATTGCTCATTTGTAAAATTTAACCTCTCTTCATATATCAAACCAAAACTTTTTCTATTAATATCATGACATATATAGCAAACATGCAGAGAATATTTTCCATTTATCTCTGGATTTGGGGTATTATCATCCAGTATAAATTTGGTTAATATATTTCAGCAAGGGTAAAGACATTATATTTTCCCACAAATGCTCATTTCCAGTTGGTTAAAAAACAAAAAAAGAAAATCTCTAAGTTTTTATTCAATACAAGCGGAGTAACTCTTGTTCCGTACTCCTCAATAAGCATGTTTTTTTATCCATGGCAGATGAATTAAAAATTTTGTTAAAACATCATTGACATAGTCACGTACATGTCATCTAATCCCCATTTATTAATATTAATGAAAGAGAAGAAAAATAAAAATATCATGAGACTTACTATCCTGATGTTTTCAGAAATTTTTTCTAGAGGTAGGCCCAGAGTTTGAGAGGGTAACTGTGTTTGTGTGAGGGTTTAAGACAAAAGAAAGAAAAAAGACTATACCAAAGAATTGATTTTCTCTCTTTTTTTTGGCTGAAGTCCCAAACTGAAAGAAGTTGTTTTGGATTTGATCCTATTTCTCGCCTCAAAAAAAAAGAAAAAGAAAAAGCACATTATAATTTGTCACCCAGGATAGCACACTTAGTATAAGAAATGGGAGCACGGAAAAGCCACCAGGGCCTTTTTCGAAAGCAGAGATCTCAGCGGAGGTAATGCTGCTCTGCAGTGCAAAATCAGTCTCTTACAACATGAGCACTGCGTTTCTTTCCCTCTGAAATTCTAAAAAATATTTGGCAGTTAAAGATTTATATATTTGCTTGAGAGAGTGAGTGCAAGAGAGAGAGTGTTGTGAGCAGGGGGGGAGGGGCAGAGAGAGGAGGAGAAATTTTCAGGCAGACTCCCTGCTGGGCATGGAGCCCCATGCAGGGCTTGATCTCAGGACCCTGAGATCATGACCTGAGCCAAAACCAAGAGTCAGACGCTCAACCGACTGAGCCACCCAGGTGCAGCTGTCCTTGCCATTTAATATAAATGCGTAGGACACAGTGATCATCACTTAATTTTCAGTTTCTCGTAGCTTTTCTCCCCCATAGCAGGCTCTGATCTTATAGAAACCATGGGGTTTGGGATTGTTTACTGATTTTGCTTTGGGAATATCTAGAGAACATTAGAGTAAGATGCGGCAGGTACAGCTAAACCTGACTTACGTGTTTCTTACCATATGTCACCTCTGTGGTTACCCATTTGAACAGGACTTAAAGAAAATAGCATTTGACTTTGACTGTAGTTATCTCATTGAAATCATTCAACCCAGTCAGTCACAAGCCCTTCCCTCCCAGAATCACTGGACTTTAATAGAAAAATTGATTGAACACTACATAAATAGGTAAATAAGAAGACAGCTTGAAACTGGTGATAGTTGTTATAGTGATCTTTGATTTTGTGTCACCCTACAGTAAGCACTGGCTTGAAAGTCATGGAGAACAGAGTTCCCAGGGTCAAGGTTATATACTGAATCCTCAGATCTTTTTTGTTTGTTTGAATAAGTCTCTTGTTCTGAACATATAAACTTGAAAATAGATGTGTATTTTTTTCTTTGTGTCCAGTTTTTTTATAATGGCAAAAATAAAAAGAGAATACCACATAGTTTTCTGAAAGGAACACAAATGTGATTCCAGTTAAGCTTCTTCCCTTTCTCATCTTTGCACACATGCATAGGTGTTCTGCATCACTGAATTGCAACCAATATTTTATGTTCTGTCTTGTTTCATCTCACACTGTATGACCTGTATTAGACACTAAAATACCAGGCTAGATCATAGATGTTCTCCAGTGTAAATATTAATATTTATAACTTTATTTTGAATGGTCACAAATGTACATGAAACATGGTAGTCACACAATAATTTTTAACAGTACCCCTATATTTTTGGTATTTATCTCGGCTCCAATTTTCTACTATCTTAGATAACACTACAATGCTTTTTCCCCCTTCTTCAAGTTAGTTCTTCTCAACAAATCACAGGGTGAAAGAATGTGCTTCTTTCATGGCCTTGAATGCATATGACTCATATGTATGACGCAAGTTGCAATGCTGACAGCCAGGTCTAAGCGTACCATAAGCAACTAGATGTTATATTTTTAATGCATTTGTTTCTGTATCACTGATACTACAGGGAAAATTTAGTGTCATAAGAGGGATTGTTATAGTCAGACCTTAACCTACTCAGAACCTTGAAGAATTATATTCCTTTAAGTCATTGCTACATTAATGATCAAAAACATTTTTAACTTCAGAGACTGTGTATTATGACTCAATTACCCTTATCCTTGTTAATTCTCTTCCTCTGCTATAATAGTTTTATTGGGATACATTATGAAACTTGTAGAACCATAAATAGTCATGGATTATATTGCATTCTGGAAAGAGTGGATTCTGTTGGAATATAAATCCAAATGAAAAAAGAAACACACACATTTTAACACTAAGGAAATGGGGACAATATTACATAATATTTTTTCCCTCTGAAAATCCTTTAGCTTTGTATATTCTTACAAATAGAATATATCATGCTTTAATAATCAAATGGAAAACATATTTCTTTAGGACATATCATTTTATTATTCAATCACTCACATATTCTCTAGCAATCTTTGCTTTCCTAAATTCAAAGAGGGGAAAATGTACCCTGCGTAGAGATGAATGAAATTAAGGGTCAGAGTTGGCCAATCTGCAATCACAGGCAGAGTGAGCCACTGAGAAGCCCAAGCCTTACCTCTTTTTCTGTGTGAAGTTGTTTTCTCTCACGCTCTGTGGCCTGGATTCTCGAGACAGGTTCCTTTGTTTTTTCCTCAAGTGATTTTTGTTTTTGAGACTTACACGTTGGACCAAAGCCTGGGAAACGTGGGTGTAACCAGTACATTCTCTTTTTGGAAATAAATGGGTAGATTACTTCAGCATAATACCAAAGCTAAGAATAACTCCAAAGAGCCTATAGAAGTTGGCCTGGGTTTTAGTCTTTTATTCCACCTGAAGGCTTTGAAAACTGAATAACGGTGTCCCTGTTCCATTCAGTGAGGACATCTAACTATGACAATGAGGACACCAAGTTCAATTATAAGGCCCCAGATATGTGTGTGTGTGTGCATGCGCATGTATGTTCATATGTTTGTATGTTTAATAATGTTCATGAAGTTTTAAAATTATAAATTAATATATGTTTATTATAAAAAGTATATGATACTACACTGTACAGGGCATAAAGTGAAAGTTGTCTTCTCATTTGCTTCCCACCAATATTTTAAAAGTTAATCAATATTCATAATTCTTTATGTGTTGTTCTAGAGATGTACTATGTATGTATTTCAATACAATTTCAGTGTATCATACCAGTCATGTGGGGTTTTTTTTCTATTCAATAATATACCATAGAATATTATTATTACCTCATAATAATTCACAGTTGTAGATAATATTGAAAACATAGATAAGCATAAAGGAAAAAAGTACCTCTTTTTACATTATCAGAATTTTGTTCATTTATATAATTTGAATAACATTTGGATCACACCATATATATTGTGTTATAATATGATTTTTTCCCCTCAGTTATTTTGAGCATTTCCCATAGGTTTAAATGTTCTTCTATGACACGATATATTGTTTATTTTTAAAATATACCTAAATTCATTTAGCTCATGCTCTATTGTTGGATATTCAGGTTGTTAATATTTTTTTCAATATTTTAAGGAACGCTCGCACAAAAAGTCTTATGCATCTGTTTACGATTTCATGGTTTCCAAAAGTTAACGTTGCTGACTGAAAGCATTCAAAACTTGTTGAAATATTTCTAAATGATATAAAGATCAGTGGTGATGGTACATAAACCTTGGGATCAGCTCCAGTGTTACTGAACTACCAATTTAAGATTAAATGGTTACAAACGATCAACTGGCATAACTCTAGTTAATGACCAATTCCTTGTCAAAATGATTTAAGTCTCTAACACAAGAATATTAAGTATGAAATATGCTAAAATATTATATCCTATGTAAAATATACTGAGTATAAAATAGTATTTTTTAACCTTTCTACCATCTTCTTTGTCATTCCGTGTATCCTCAGGATAGGCTAGGGTATGCTGTAGTAATAACTTGCAAAACTCAATGGCTTAAACAAGGAATTCTTATTTTTCT
The DNA here is from genome assembly GCA_002007465.1 of Ailurus styani. Classification (NCBI taxonomy): domain Eukaryota; kingdom Metazoa; phylum Chordata; class Mammalia; order Carnivora; family Ailuridae; genus Ailurus; species Ailurus styani. The sequence goes on from LNAC01000134.1 coordinate 2,709,752, forward strand.
GTTTATGTGACTATTTGCTGTGGTGTCTGTGGCACTGCTTTTCTTTATATTTACTCCAGGACCCGGGCTGCAGAAGCAGTCTTTATTTTGGCTTTAACTGGTCTTGCTGCATAGGGAAAATAGGTGGTGGAACCATAGTCAGTCTTGAACTTGTGCTCAGAAGAGACACACATTAGTTTTTCACAATTCATTAGCCAAGGTGAGTCAAATTGCCATTGGTCACATCAGTGGAGTAGAGAAATATAATTGTCCCATTATGAGATGAAATGCAAGCTACATGGTGAAGCTTTCTATGAATATGGCAGGAATGTTCAATTTTCTTCCATGGAGTAGGAGCAAATATTTTAGACCAGAATAAAACCTACCCACATCCTGATTCTGGGTTTTCAAATTGGGAAGGACTTCAACATGTTCCAATGCTATATCGCAATGCGAGTACAAGCCTCCTTCTGTTCGAAAGGCTTCCAAGCCCTTGCTTTAGAGGTAATATATAAAATGAGGGATTTCATAGGATGAAATATCTACAGTATTCCGTATCTAAAGTATGCAAAACTTTGTTTTACCCCCAGAGACTTTTATAAATTATAATCTCTCCCCCCCACCCCTGTCTTTTTTTCCCTGATAGCTATTGTATAAGAAAGCCATCACATTGCAAGAAAGGATAGCAAGGTAACTTCCCTCGAATGTAAGGTCTATAGAAAGTCTCTTCTGTGTGTGTATGTATATCTAGAAATGCTCTTTGCAGTTCAGAGAAGAGTAGGGAGAACTTTTTTATAGCCCTCTGCAGCTTTTTATGATAAAAATCCTTTCAGTACTTGTGTTGATTTCAAAACCATCTCTTTCTACAAAACCCATTCTCTCTCTTTCCTCTCTCATTATCATAAACAGCTTCAAATAAAACTTCTCTATGATAAAATGTTACAACATTGAATTTTGTAGTTTAAATGTTTCGTCTTTTATCAAGGGATTCAATATAACCCAATGTTAAATGGGCAGAAGCATTGAGATTCCTGGCATATCTTGGGAGGTAAAATGGCTAGGTTACATGAGAACAAAAGTAGAATATCTAAAGTCCTATGTATATATGGCATGATTACTGACTCTCAATTTCTATTTATCACCCTTGCATGCCTCCTATAAAACAGTAATCTATCCAATTCCAGTGTCTGAAGTCAGTTATACCTCACATTCCAATCCTCTCTCCTTTCTAGGTGGTAAATCTTATTTCTTGACTCTCTTGTGTGGTGTGAATGCAGGAAAATCTAAAAGACCTTAAATCATGTTTTTAATGTGCTCATACCCTGCTATTGCTATCCATAGAATTTTCCTTTGCTCCTGCACGTGGACATGTTTTCATGGAGGTAAATTTATTTTAATTTCAACTTCATTCCACACTGAGCTAATGGAGAATAACATTGTAACTTACTGTCCTTTCTGTTTGCTTGAGTTTTTGCAAAGTTGACATTCAGAATTTTCTGTATTGCTTGTCACTTAAGATAACGGATACTTTGTTGATTGGTGGTGCTGGCCCATATTCTTCCCAGGGTCCATGAAAACTAAATTCAGGAACTTCAGTTCCAGGGTCTCCTCCTCATCATTTAGGTCTGAGGTTATTGATGATGCTTCTTTTTTCATTGAATTATAGTAAGGCCTTTGTACATTTTAAGCTCTCTCCATAAACAGCTCTCTAGTCATGGAAGATTGAATATAGCTACAGTAATATAGTTTCCTCCAGGGAAGGAAGCTAATGGGGTAGAAAGGGGGGAGAAATGAAAAATGTCTCATTAAGCTTGTTCTGCAGGCTAATGTAGACAGTCGTAATAGAAACTTCATTTCTGGTGTTGGAGTGTGTTTCAGTGGTTTTCAAGCTCTCAGCTCAGGAATATGAATGAACTTGGAACATGTGTTCATGAGTTTGCCTACATGTGAATAGTATATATTCAGGAGAAAGCACGGTGATGGTCAGTTCTCTACAGTAAGAATGGAGGCATTCTGTGTATTTCCAGGATAGAGATGCCGCATGTCTTCTGTTCACTGCCATCTCTCAGGAACTTGTTTGACTTATTGCTTATTTCTCTTTGGCTCCTCAAATTGCTTATTCTTATAACTGCCTACTACCACAAATTTGTACAGAAGAGCTAGAACTACTGATACTTTTCTCCACTTTCAGTTTTTGAACCATTACTCCTTTATCATTACATTAAAAATAAAATTCCTCTGAAGGTCATATTACATTGTTAATCTCTTGTTCCTCATTTAGGAAATCTTTTTAACTTATTTGTTTATTTACTGAGGTTTTAGGTATATGGTCCCTTGTCTCCCTCTCCACTGAGACACCACTCACCACCCTGAACAAATTCATACGATGTTTGTGAAAAACACAACACCATAGATAGCTGTACCATTAATCAACATCCATTAGTATGGTAAAGGCACTATCAATATCCTTTGGTGACTCATTCTCATGAAACATGGTAAAATATGTGACTTAGCTTCACTCATGAAATCTTCGTTTGTGAATATATAAAAGCAATTTGTGTTATCATAGTTACTTTTTTGTTTTACTCTGTACACCTGATTTTTAAATGCCATTTCTACCCATTTGCTTGTCTTTATTTCTGTATTTCTGTTGTCCACATTTTGCTTCTTAAAAATACCTATTTCCATGGCTTCTTTTTTTTTTTTTTAAGATTTTATTTATTTATTTGTCAGAGAGAGGGAGAGAGAGAGCAAGAGCACAAGCAGGGGGAACAGCAGACAGAGCAGGCAGAGGGAGAAGCAGGCTCCCGGCTGAACAAGGAGCCCTATGTGGGACACAATCCCAGGACCCTAGGATCATGACCTGAGTTGAAAGCAGCCGCTTAACCGACTGAGCCACCCAGGTGTCCCTATTTCTGTGGCTTCTGTGATGCCATTTACATAAATCCATTCACATGGTCATGACCAAATACCGCAGACTGGGAGATTTCAACAACCATTTATTTTCTCACCATTGTGGAAGCTGGAAGTCCAAGACCAAGGTGCCCTCAGTGCTGGTTTCTGGTAAAGGCTGTCTTTCCAGCTTGTAGATGGCCATCTTCTTGCAAGACCTCTTTTTGTTTGTATGTGAGGAGAGAGAGAGCGTGCACACTCTCTGGTATTTCTGTCTCTTTTAAAAGATTTACTTATTTATTTTAGAGAAAGAGTGGGAGGGTCAGAGAGAGAGGGAAAGAGAATTTTAAGCAGACTCTGTGGCGAGTGGGGAGGCTGACATAGGGCCCAGTCTCACAACCCCAAGATCATGAACTGAGTGGAAAACCAAGAGTCAGATGCCTAACGGACTGGGCCACCCAGGCATCCCTGGTGTGTCTCTTCTTATGAGTACACCACTCCCATCAGATCAGGACCCCACCCTTTTGGCCACACTTAATCACCTCCCTGGAGACCCTGCATCCAAATAGTTGCATTGAGCCTTAATGCTTAAGCATAAGGATTGGCGGGTGGAGGGTGGCATAGGAGGAGCATAATTCAGTCCAAAGGGCTATTCTTTACAGGTTACAATACAAACTTCTTAACTTCCTGTGAGAGCTACAGTTCATTATGCTTATTTTAAAGGTAGGAAAATTGATTACATAAAGACTATGACTTAAAGATTGTTCTTCATCTGTAAGAGATTATATGCATAGTATCTTCACAAAATAAGGGATTTAGTTTTCTCAAGTCATAGGAATTCCAAAAATAAGTCCAGGCCTTATATAGTCACTAATAAAGTCATCAAGAACATAGACTCCTGTGCTTTGGCCCAAACAATCAGGGTAGTTTTATGGTGTTTATTTTCATACCTGCTATCTCATGGGATACAATATTACTATTGTATCAATAGATTGTATATCAGTACACTATTACATCATCCATTACTTTTTCCATTCTGACCTGTATGCTTCTTATTTCTTTTTCTTGCTATATTGCACTGGCTAAGACTCAAGTTACTAAATGATATCATAGGGATAAGAGTACCTTCCCAGTTATTTAAAACGAGCAAACACTAATTTTAAATCTACTATTTTGATTTTCATTTTACCATTACTAAGCTATTCTCTTTCCCTTTGGGATCCAAATATATGAAATTTAGATTATTGAATCAAAACTTATGAAACTCACCATTTCTGCATTCCTGCCATGTGTGTTTACTCCCCAAGGAATCACTGAGTGAGGGGCTCCTGGGTGGCTCAGTTAAGCATCTGCCTTCAGCTCAGGTCACAATCTCTGGTTCATGGGATTGAGCCCTACAAGGAGCTCTCTGCTCAGTGGGGAGTCTGCTTATCCTTCTCCCTCTGCCCCTCCCCCCACTCATGATCTCTTTCTCTCTCAAATAAATAAAATCTTTAAATAAAAAAAAAGGAATCACTGAATGGAAAAGCATTGTTTTTCCCTGGCATTGATGTCACAGAAGATTAAAAACAAAACAAAACAAAACCCCCCAAATAGTGGTGAGATTGCTCATCCCTGCTTGTGCCCAATTTTAAGGGAAACAGTCTTTCACCATTAGATATGATACTAACTGTAGAAATTTTTTTGCAGATTAACCCTATCAAGTTGAGAAAGTTCTCCTCTATTCCTTTCTGAGAGTTTTTTATCATGAATAAGTAGTGAATTTTGTCAAATAGTTTTTCTAAAATAATTAATACGATTATGTGATTGTTTTGCATTGGCCTGTTAATATGGTAGATTACATTAATTAATTTTTTTGGAATATTAAGCCAGTCTTGAATCCCTAGAGTGTACCCTACTTTGTCTCAGCCTAACATTATTTTTATATATTGATGAATTCTATTAGCTAGTCTTTTGTTGAGGATTTTTGTGTCTATATTCATGACAGATATTGGTCTATAGTTTTGTTTTCCAGCTGTGTTTGTCAAGTATCAGGGTAACACTAGCTTTAGAAAATGATGTGAGAAGTATCCTGTTCTCTACCACTTTCTACAAGAGTTTGTGTAGAATGAATGGTAATTTTCTTTGATGTTTTGCAGAATTCTCTATTGAAACTAGCCCAGTGATTTTTTTTCATTTTAAGGCTTTTCTAAATTATGAATTCAGTCTTTAGCAGTTACAATGCTATTCAGATATTCTCTTTCATAATTGATGATTTGTGTTGGGTTGTGCGTTTGAGGAAATTTATCCATTTTATCTAGTCAAATATTTACATGTGTAGAATTATTTATTCTCTCTCACTTTTTAAAAACAGTATTCTCTTAATATCCCTACAATGTCTACATGCCCTGCAGTGATATTCATAGTTTATTGCTTACATTGGCAATTTGTGTTTTTATTTTTCAGTTTTGCTAGAGGTCACCCAATTTTATCGATCTTTAAAAAAAACAGTTTTCAGTTTCATTAGTGTTCTTTATTTTTCTGGGTTTTTAAAAAATTGTATTTGAGAGAGAGAATGAGTGAGCGCGATTTGGGGGGGGGGGCGGGTACAGAAGGAGAGGGAGATATAGAGTCCCAGCTGAGAAGGGAGCCAGGCTGTATCCCAGGAGCCCGAGATCAGTGACCTGAGCTTAGCCAGACACTCAACTGACTGAGTCGCCCAGGTGTCCTACATTTTTCTGTTTTTAAGATAATTGATTTATGTTCTTACGATATCCTACCTTCCGATTTCTTTTGGTTTTTCTCTTTTTCTTCTAATTTCTTAAGGTGGGAACTCAGATTATTGATTTGAATTTTTCTCTTTCCTACTAAAAGCATGTAGTGTTATAAATTTCCCTCTTAGCCTTGTTTAAGCTGTGTTTTATGAATTTTGATATTTTGTATTCTCATTATCATGCAGTTAAATGTACTTTTGGTCTCCTTTGAGCAAGACATTTCTTTGCCACTTGTATTTAGAAGTATGTTGTATAATTTTTAAATATTTGGAGATTTACCTGTTATCTTTCTATTATCAATTTTTAGTTTGATTCCATTACGATCAGAGAATACACTGTGTAATTTCAATTTCTTTTAATTTTTCACAGTTTTATGGTCCTGAATATGACCTGTTTTGGTAAATGCTTCATGTAAAGTTTAAGAAATGTATATTCTGCTGTTATTGAGGAGAGTGCTGATTAGATCCAGTCCAAGGATGGTATTGAGTTCTTCTGTAACTTACTGATTTTATATCTAGTTATTGTATCAACTGTTGAGAAACAGATATTGAAATCTTTAACTATACCGCTATATTTATCTCTTTCTCCTATTTGTTTTATTGGTTTTTCTTCACATATTTTAGAGCTCTGTTGTTTGATGCATACATATTTAGGATTTCAATGTCTTCTTTGTAGATTGATCTTGAAAATCCACTTAAATTCTTTTTAGTTCTGGTTTCCTCTTCAATGAAAGAACAATCGATGGAAAGAAACTCAAATCGCAGGGTTATTGAGAGAATCAAATATGTGAAAATATTGTCTGAGCCAGAATGTGTCAGATTAGTATCTAGAGGTTGTTATTATAAAGTGGGGAGGGGAGAAAATATTATTAATGATAAAATAATATCTTTATCTCTCAGGAAAAATAAGGTTTATACCCTATTATTTCTCGACCCAGACATATAACACATTTTTATCAATTTATTGGGAGTGCAAAATACATATTAAAATATTACCGAATGTTCTTTTGCCATATTAGGTGCAAAAGGAGACTAATAGAAGAAAGGTCCTATATTTAGACCTCAAAACACTTGGGAATCTGAGATGTTATAGCACAGAAACAGTATTTTCACTGTAATACTTTAATTGAGCACAGACTAGAATTGCAAACTCAAATAGTGCTAAGGTGAGTGTTTACAGAAATGAGTAAAGTTGGTCATATGTATATAGGAATGATTGAATAGATTATTAAATGAAAATAACAATGGCTTCGGGGCATTATAGATAGTAATTGACCTTCATCCCATCTTTTTAGCATTCAATAATGACTCCAGAGAGTCATATGGAGCATGAAAAGGGGGACTGCTAGTACTTGACTCAGCTACCCTACTGTAATGCTGGCAGGGAGAGAATGCAGGTCCAGTATGACCGGCAGAATGGTCAACTTTCCTATGTGATTCCCATCTTCTGATACAGCTTTCCTGTGTTGTCTGGAGTATGGGTGGGAACTTTGAACTGAGATTGGATTTTACCCTATGATTAGATTACCTTCTACAACAAAGGTGATGGGGGTTGGCAGATGCAGTTCAGATCCCTAATCAGTTGGAGTTAGTTCATCAAAAGGGAGATTATCCTGGGTATGCTTCATCTTCTTAAATGAACTCTAATGGATTCACACTATCCTTATAAATAGATTGAAAACAGGAGGCACTCTCCTGCTGACCTTAAAGAAACAAACCAGCATGAGTTCTTGAGCCACAAGTGAATGAATTCTGCCAACAGCCCTATAACCTTAGAAGAATACCCTGAGCCGTTGATAAGACCCCCATGTCTAGGTAACATTTTGGGTTCAGCCTTATAAAACCCCCCAAAGAGAACCCATCTAAGTTATGCCCAGATTTCTGACATACAGAACTTGTGATATTGTTCATACACCTGACTGGAGAAGATACTTTCTTTATGGAACTTCCACCACTTATTGGGATGCACTATCTTGAAACAACTTGTTTGCTAACTGGTGATATAATCTGGAGAAGGGATTATTTGAAAGTAATCCTAGTTTCCCTCTCTGTCTTCCCTCATCCACTCTCTTAACCTGTTGACCTTCTTGGCTGAACTCTCATATACTGCCCGTGAGGAGGCTCATGGACTCTCTATCCCCAGGTCTTGAGTCAACTCTTACCTGTGTAGGCGTCTGAGAACCTCAGCCTCTGTTATGGACTTTGTACAGGAACACTAGTTCATTTTTCCCCTAGTGCATCAGAGTTTTCAATTAGAATCATATAAAATGCTTTGACACAAATCAAGGCAAAAATGGAAAATAGACATTGTCAAGCCTAGGTTCTTACTCTCCATCCTTAAATTCAATGCATTTCCTTTAGAGAACTGTGACAAGTTGTAGTCATTTCTTTGCCTGCATGTTTGTTGACTATGCCTCCTCGTAGCTGGTAACGTCCATGGAGACAAGGAGTGTGTCTGCTTTGTTCTAGCAATAACTAGAGCCTAGTCAAGAACTTGGCATAGAGTAGCTCAATAAATATTTTTTTGAATGAATACCCTATCGTCTAATGTGCCTGGTGTGTGTTCTGGACCTCCTTCCTCTGGTGCATTTCTCCCCCATGTAATCAAAAGGTTGCTGAACAAGTACAAATCAGAGCCTGAGGCTTAAGGTATTTATAATTTAGTTGAAATGAAAGGGAAGTCATTAATAAGAATGATTAAAAAAAAGATACATACAGCCCAGAGGATGAGTACTAATTAGCCAGGGGAAGGAATTACTCACATGGGCTGAAGAAATCAGGGACAGCTTCATAAAGTAGGGAGTTAAAAATGGACTCAGAATATCAGGCAAAGGTTTAGAAGGAAAAAAATATCTGGAGCAGAAGACATGATTTTATCCGTTGATTCACAAGTGGTTTACAGTGGGTAAACTTCCATCAACTGCTGGATTTATGCAGGCTTTATTATTGTTACTGTTTCCAGGTAGTTGTGGCTACATAAAAATCTATTCATGCATTCACGAAGATGATGTTTTATTTAAAACAACAACAACAAAACCTAAAGGTTCCCATAGTGTTCATATGTAAGTCAATTTCTAGACCTTCATTTTTCATCTTTGGTATAAGACTCCTCTCTGCATGCATGCGCGCGCGCACACACACACACACACACACACACACACACGCACCCACCCCTCCATTGTTTTGTGTTTTGGTCTGACTTGAGGATTGTATCCTTTCTAAAAAACACAATCATGACACACTAAGTACCAATTTGATTTTCCTTGATGCCATCCTGTTTATGTAATAAGCAGACCATGACCAACTTCTTTAATGAGATTTAATGCGATCTGTTGGCTTATCTTAGACTTATCAGAAACAATGATGCTTTATGTTAACGAAAATTATTAGACGATTTTATCCCGTCATTAATTGAATTCTCATTTTGTTGTTACCACTGTTCATAGAACAAAGAAAAATCCAGCAAAATATCAATTATCAATGTTTCCAGGCTCTACTGTTTTTTAGTGAATAAAATGTGTTAAGTTTTATTTTACCTTGTGCTGATTCCTTTTACTACCAGAACTTGGGTATGGATTTTTCTATCTGCCGTGATCATCTCCACTCTTTCTTTGTAAGGAACAGGACCCTTTTCTAATATCTGGAACCATACAATTTTATACCAGGACCTATATATATATATTAACTTGTTAATAGCGGAGAAGAATAATGACAATTATAGAAGCAAAGTAGGATTAACCCACAAGGCCAAATGGCAGCCAGTCTTTATTCGTACCAATCCTATTAGAGCTCTCACTGGAAGATGAAAACTATAACCTGGGGGTTCCCTAAGAAGGCTCATCCTTGTAATCCTGTAGATTCCTTCTTCTGTGTTCTCTGTGCTGGTTCAATATTTAGTGCCCAATTGTTTTATTTTCAAGTATAAAAATAAATATATTTCTACATCCATTAAAAGGTATCTATTATCTTATGGTGATTTGACTCAATTTCAAATTTAGCAGTTGAATCAAAATGGAACCAGCTAATAGTAAGGAATATTTCTTTATTCTTTGCACAGCATACATATTTTATAAACAGCTCCTTAAATTAAGAAAGAGAAATAGTATGGGATGGGAGTAAGTGAAGCAAAATGTGTATTTGGTCACATGAGGTCAACCTGCCTTTCCCTTGTATTGTGCCTCTTGCTCTTCAAAAGAAATTGACCATGTGGTGATTGAGCTATATAGGATTAGTTGCATGGTTTATTCCCTCTCATAACAAACTGCAAATATGCATGAAAATTCATCAGCAAAGCCAGAAATAACATGGCAGAATCTGCAGGAAACTCACCATCTCCCATTTTGGAACCATGTCTCTCACGTAGGACATACCTCTCCCATCTCCTCCCCAGAGAACACGTCACTGCATCCTCTGGATCTCAGGTGTGCTATTATTGTGCCATATTGTGTTCATGGTACATGTCCGTCTGTCTGTGTTCCCTATTGGACTGTCAGCTCATTGAAGAATAGATAGCTTCTGATTAATTTTTATCATGAGTGTCTTTCTTGGAATCAGCTTCAGCAGTAGACGTTCCAAAATAAATTGTGCTTGTTGAGAGGTGACACTACTCATGTACTTCCAGTAGGCTATGAATTTAAATGTTTGTTTTACCCAGCTTCATATGTGAAGATATGCACATATAGATCAATGAATGGATGGATGGACAGGTAAATGAATGGATGCATGCAAAGATAGAGAATCTAGATGAGGTTCATTGTGTGATGTCTGCATGCCAGACATTGTGCTAGGTATTAGACTCACACTACACAATCTGATTGTTTTTCCTGGGACCTCTTGCATTTATTCAACATAAGCCCTCAAGTGTAACCTGACATTTGGGAAAAGAATATCCTCCCAGCTCAGTGGAACTAAAGGTCTTATTTAAACCTCAAATCCTCTGCCTTGGCCATGAATTCACACTAACAGAATTGACTTGCCCAGACAGTCACAACTTTGTGTTTTAGTGCTATTTTCAGGTGCAGTAGAAAATGACAAATACGTAAATTGCTGTTTCCAACAACACAGTGTTGCGGGGGGTGGAATCAGTGGCTTTAATAAATTGTGCTTAAGGGTTGGTGTTCAACGAGCATATATCCAAACCCCTTCCCCAAGAATTCAGTCACACATCCTGAGCTGACCTGAAAGCTCTCTGTTGTACTGAAAGATTGGTTGTAAGAATGAGGAGAATTTAATACAGAATAAAAATGCAAGTGTCTATGGGGAGGGCTGCTGGAGACAAGTGCCTGGAGCACAGAGACTGGGGAGTGAGTTTTTCAATGTGGATCATGAAGTGTGGTGTCAGTGGAAGTTAGTGGTAATTAGCAATATGTATAATAGGGTGAACTTGGGTAAGCTTGTCACCTCACACTTCCAAGTGACCAGCAGCACAGGTGAAAGGTGAAGTGCATAAATGTCACTCTTACCCTTTGGTAGGACAAAAAGTACAATTGTGAAAGATGTGGTGGGAATCTATGAAGCAGCAGGAGGAGAGCTGTTGGAACACAGAATATTCATTACTTACAATTGTATATTCGTTCCTCGTGTAAAATGTGCTTTCACAGAACTGTTTCCATAGTTATAGCAATCTCCATCTTTTTTATATTCATGATTGTTTTATCATTATATAGGTAATTTGAGTACATTGAGTATACTTTGGAAGAACAGAGAAGAAAATAAAAAATCCCTCCAGTTAAAGATAGATAATCATTGTTAATATTTTGGTGTATTTTCTACCAGAGAGTTTTTATGTGAAGATTTTACTACGAGTTGTACTCATACTATATTTACAATTTTATCTGATTTTCTATCTAACACTTGAGTAGTTTTAAGTAGTTTGTAGAAATGTAATAACTTTAGCTAACTTTCACTGTGCTTACTCTGGTCTAAGCACTGTATACGTTATGATGCAATGACTACAACAAGGCAGGTAGTGTAAGAGGCAGGTACTATTTCATTTCACAAGTGGGGAAGTTGAAGCAGAGAGAGAGTATCTTTCCTAGGGTTACAGGGATAATAAATACCAGAGTTTGCACTTAATACCAAGCAATCTAATTCCAGAATCCATAGTCTTTTATCTTGACAACAGATCAGGGGTCAGCAGGATTTTTCCGTAAATATTTGAGACTTTGTAGGTCTTGTGGTGTCTGTCTCAACTACTTAATTATACTATTGAAGAAAATGACTATGGATGAGATATAATGAATATACAATATATTATTGAGCATTTCTGTGCTCTAATAAAATTTTATGGGTGCTACAAATTTGAATTTGCCCTAGTTTTCATGGGTCACAAAATATTTTTGTGTTTTTTCTACCATTTAAAAATATAAAAACCACTTTTAACTTGAGATTAAACAAAACCAGGCTGCTGATAGTAGTTTGTAGATACTTTCATTCGATTAATTGTTGTGTTATTCGCCATCAGGAGCATTTCCAGTACTTAATATCTGGGTTGTTGCAAACATAAAATATTTGTTTCAAATAAACATTTTTTACAAAGAAAATTCACACAAAGAAAATTTTCTTTGTTTACAAAGAAAAATTGAGCAAGATAAATGGTGCTATGGTGAATATCTTTTTTTAAGATTTATTTATTTATTTGACAGAGAGTGAGAGATTACAAGTAGGCAGAGAAGTAGGCAGAGAGAGAGAGAGGAGGAAGCAAGCTCCCCGCTGATCAGGGAGCCTATGGTGAATATCTTTGTGAATAAAACTCTTACTATTTTTATAATATTTTCTTAGGTACTTTATTTTATTTTTCTAAGATTTTATTTATTTATTTCACAGAGGGAGAGAGATCACAAGGAGGCAGAGAGGCAGGCAGAGAGAGAGAGGGGGAAGCAGGCTCCCCGCTGAGCAGGGAGCCCGATGCGGGCCTCGATCCCAGGACCCTGAGATCATGACCTGAGCTGAAAGCAGAGGCATTAACCCACTGAGCCACCCAGGCGCCCGGTACTTTATTTTTTTAATTTAATCACCCAGTGCTCATCATAGCAAGTACATTCCTTAATCCCCATCATCTGTTTCACCCATTCCCTCCAGCCCAGCTCCCCGCTGGTAACCAACAGTTTGTTCTTCATAGTTCAGGGTCTGTTTCTTGGTTTCTCTCTCTCTTTCCCTTTGCTCATCTGNCCCGCTGGTAACCAACAGTTTGTTCTTCATAGTTCAGGGTCTGTTTCTTGGTTTCTCTCTCTTTCCCTTTGCTCATCTCTTTTGTCTTTTAAATACCACGTATGCATGAAGTCCTATGTTATTTGTCTTTATCTGACTGATTTATTTTGCTTGGCATTATACTTTCTAGCTCCATCCATGTTATTGCAAATTGCAAGATTTCATTTTTTATGGCTAAATAATATTTCATTTTAGACACACACACACACACACACACACACACATCTATCTCACTTCTTTATTTATTCATTAACATTCATCAATCCATGGACACATGGGCTGCTTCCATATCTTGGCTATATTAAATAATGCTACTATAAACATAGGGGTTCATGTATCCCTTTGAATTAGTGTTTTTGTATTCTTTGGTAAATCCCAATAGTGCAATTGCTGAATCTTAGGGTAGTTCTATTTTTAACTTTCTGAGGAACCTCCACACTGTTTTCCACAGTGGCTGCACCAGTTTGTATTCCCACCAACAGTGCCCAAGTGTTCCTTTTTTCTCCACATCCTTGTCAACACTTGTTTCTTGTGTTGTTGATTTTAGCCATTCTGACAGGTGTGAAGTGATATCTCATTGTACTTTTGATTTGCATTTCCCTGATGATAAGTGATTATGAGCATCTTTTCATGTGTCTATTGGCCATCTGGATGTCTTTTTTGGAGAAATGTCTGTTCATGTCTTCTGCCCATTTTTGATTGGGTTATTTCTTTTTTGGGTGTTGAGTGGTACAAGGTCTTTATATGTTTTGGATATTAATCCTTTATCAGATGTCATTTGCAAATATCTTCTCCAATTCCATAGGTTGCCTTTTAGTTTTGTTGATTGTTTTCTTCACTGTGCAGAAACTTTTTATTTTGATGTAGTCCCAATAGTTTATTTTTGCTTTTGTTTCCCTGTTTCTTTAAAACTTTGATAAAATCTGCCTGTGAAGACATCTGGTCTTGGACTTTTATTTATTGGGAATTTTTTAAATTACTTTTTCAATTTCGTTCTTGGTAAATGGTCTATTCAAATTTTCTATTTCCTTCTGCTTGAGTTTTGGTAGTTTATGTGTTTCTAGGAATTTATCTATTTCTTCTAGGTTGTCTAATTTATTGGCATAGAGTTTTTCATAGTATTTTCTTGTAATTGCATTTCTGTGGTTTATTATTTCTTCTCTCTCATTTGTGATTTTATATATTTGGGTCCTTTCTCCTTCTGATAAATTGTGCTAGAGTTTATCAATTTTATTGACTTTTTTTATGGAACCAGATCCTGGTTCATTGACATGTTGTATTTCCTCTCTCTCTATCTTTTTTTTAGTTTCTATATCATTTATTTCTCCTCTAATCTTTATTATTTCCTTCCCTTTCCTAGCTTTAGGTTTTGTTCGTTCTTTTTCTAGGTCTTTAAGTGTAAGTTTAGGTTGTTTATTTAAGATTTTTTGTGCTCCTTGAGGTAGGCCTATATTGCTATAAACTTCCCTCTTAGAACCACTTTTGCTGCATCCCAAGGTTTTGAACTGTTACATTTTCATTTTCATTTGTTCCCTTGTACTTTTTTATTTCTTCTTTGATTTCCTAGTTGACGCATTCATTGTTTAGTAGCATGTTGTTTAATCTCAATGTGTTTGTAGTCTTTCGAGATTTTTTTCTCATGGTTGATGTCTAATTTCATGTCTTTGTGGTAGAAAAGATACTTGGTATGACTTGATCTTTTTGAATTTATTGAGGCTTGTTTTTGTGGCCTGATTTATCATCTATTTTGGAGAATGTTCCATGCACACTTGAAAAGAATGTGTATTCTGCTGTTCTAGGATATTATGTTCTGAATATATCTTAAATTCATCTGGTCCAGTGTGTCCTTTAAAGTCATTGTTTTCTTGTTGATTTTCTGTTTAGATTATCTGTCCATTGGTGTGAGCAGTGCATTAAAGTCTACTGTTTCTGTATTATTATCAATTAGTTCTTTCACATATGTTATCAACTGTTTTATGTATTTGGGTGCTGTTGTGTTGGGTGCATAAATACTTATAATTGTTATATCTTGTTGGGTTTTCCCTTTTATTATTATAAAGTGTCCTCCTTTGTCTCTTATTACAGTCTCTTTTGTCCAATTTAAGTTTTGCTACTCTGGCTTTTTTTTGACATCCATTTGCATGATAGATGTTTTTCCATACCTCAATTTGAATCTGCAACTGTCTTTGGGCAGCATATGTATGGGTCTTGCTTTTTTATCCATTCTGTCACCCTATGTCTTTTGATTGGAGCATTTAGTCCATTTATATTCAAAGTAATTATTGATAGATATGTATTTATTGCTTGTTTTGTGGTTTCTGAAGAATTTGTCTGATCCTTTCTTGTCTTTCTCATGTTTTGTTGATTTTCTTTAGTGATATATCTGGATTTCTTTCTCTTTATTCTTTGCATAGTTATTAGTGATTTTTGATTTTTGATTAAGTCTGTATATAACATCTGCATGTTGCAGTCTATATGAAGTTGATGGTTAAGTTTGAACCCTCTACTTATCTCCTATCCCTAACCTAAATTTTCGGTTTATGATGTCATATTTTACATCCTTTTATTTTTGAGTTCCTTGACTGAATTTTTAAAGAAATACTCATTTTTGCTGATTGTGTCTTTCCTACTTTCATATGTTATTTTTGGTCTTTGCTTTTCACTCAAAGAGTCCCTTAAATATTTTTTGCAGGGCTGGTATAGTGGTCATGAACTCCTTTGGTTTTTGTTTAGAAAATTATTTTCCCCCTGCTATTTTGAATGATAGCCTTGCTGAGTAGAATATTCATGGCTGCAAGTTTTTCCCCACTCTGCACTTTTCATAGATCATGCCCTTATCTCTGGGTTGGAAAGTTTCCACTGAAAAATGGATTGAAAGCTTTAGGGGGATTTCCTTTTTATATAACTGTCTTCTTTTGTCTTGATACTTAAAATTTTTTTTCTTAATATGTCTTGGTGTGGATCTGCTTTTGTTGATTTTGTCAGGGGTTCTCTGTGCCTGCTGGATCTGGTTATCTCTTTCCTTCCCCAAATCAGGGAAGTTTTCAGCTCTTATTTCTATAAATAAATTCTGTGCCCCTTTTTTCTCTCTTTTTTGTCTAGGGTTTCTATAAATGTTTCATGGAGTCCCTGAGTTCCCAGAGTCTGTTCTTGTTTTGCATAATTCTTTCTTTTCTCTTATTCAGCTTCATTACTTTCCATTACTCTGTCTTTTAGGTCATCAATTCATTTCTCTGCTTCTTCCATCTTGCTGTTTATTCCATCAAGTCTGTTTCTTATTTCAGTTATTGAGTCCATTATCTCTGCTATTTATTCCTTATCTCTGTGTTAATGGTCTCACTGATATTCTTGACTATTTTCTCAAGTCCGGTGAGTATCCTTATAAATATTGCTTTAAATTTTCCATTAGGAATGTTACTTATATCTGTTTTGCTTGGATCTCTGACTGTGGCCTTGTCCTGTTCTTTCATTTGGGACAAATTCCTCTGTCTTCTCATTTTGTCTAAGTCTCTGCACCTGTTTCTCTGTGTTAGGAAAGTCAGGCACATCATCTGTCCTTAAGGGAATTGGCTTTATGAAAAAAAAAGTCCTGTAGTATCCTGCAATATAGTGTCTGCTGTTCTCCAGGGTCTGGAGATTCTGGGAGTGTCTCCATTGTGTGCTGTATGTACCCTGCTCTTGTGTCTTGATTGCTTTCTTTTCCAGGCCTGTCAGTTACAGAGGCTCTCTTTGCTGTGGTCATTGTTTGGTCCCTGACCTAAATGTGGCATGTTTTAATGAGGTGTGCTCTGGTCTGCTTGTGAAATGAGACCTGTCACTGCTGCAGCCAGAACCAAGGCCTCACAAAACTCCGGGCCAGAGATGTGGTTCACAGGGGCTCGGGCTGGTCCGCTGGGGGAGGGGCCCCCGACACTGGGATTGAGGCAAGCATGACTGGGAAGGTAGGTTCTTCTAGAGGTTTGGGGAGGGGGGCGGTCCTTGGTGTAAGCAAGTTAGGTAGGGAAGGTAGATGCTGGTTCCCATACATGGCTCTGTGTTTATGCTGAGGGTCAAGGGAGGGAAATGGTATCTCCCAGTTTCTTTGTTCCCAGTGGCGTCTAACCATGAATTCTGCCTATCTGGAACACAGTCCGAGATGGATTACCTCCCCGCTGTGTGCCTCAGGTATTCTTCAGATTGCTGTTTTCACACTGTATGTCCAAAGGCTGTTTCCCTTGACTTTTCTCTAAGACCCATCCCAGTGTCCTCAGAACTCTGCCAGAGCCAAACCTTGAAACTCTAGGTTTCAAGGCCCATTGGTGGCATGAACTCATAAAATTTGAGCTCTCTTGCTTTCTAAGCCAATTGCTATTGGGATTCATTTTTCCTGTGTGCTCCCCTATGTGCTTGTTTGTGTCTTGCCCTTCTCCATGTCCACAACTCCCTTCCCACTACAGCAGCCAAGATCTGTCTCTCTCCCAAGCTGCATCTGCGTGTTTTCTACCTTCTTCAATGTGGCCTCCTCTTTACCTTTATTTTTTTAAATTTAACATAATTGTATTTAAATTCAGTTACTTAACATATGGTGTATTATTAGTTTCAGAGGTAGAGTTCAGTGATTCATCAGTTGTATATAACACCCAGTGCTTATTTCATTACTTGCCCTCTTAATGCCCATCACCCAGTTACCCCATTCCCCCACCTCCCCCTTTTCTACCTTTAATTGTGAAGTTTGGCCATCTCCAGATTGATTTCTGGGGTATTTAGGATGATTTGATAGTTATCTAGTTGTATTCATGGGATGAGGCAAGCCTAGGGTCCTCTTATTCTGCTACCATCTTCCCCAACTCTTAGGCATATACTTTCTTAGGCTATATTCCCAGGCTTGATCTGCTCCAAAGGGTCTGAATGCCTCAGTTACTCTTAAATGTTACTACAAAACAACATGTTATCAAGGATCTACAAATATATACTCTTATAGCTATTCTAAAAGGACAGCATATTTTGTTGTGGCTGTAGTTGAGTAGATATTGAAGTAATGTATTTGGCGTCATGGGAAGCAAAATATTTTTTTTAATATAAGGTAACCACATTTAAAGATGAGTTAAGGCAGCCCAGTGTTTTCCTTAATAATATTTAAGAAAATTCATTTGAGACATTTTCTAAAATTTTTGTTACCTCAGAGTTCTCTATCCATATTGCATCTGAAGATGACAAACCATTGGAGAGAGAGGGAAAAAAATTAAAACTGTAAATTTAATTGAGCATTTTTAAAAATTCTATCCATACCAAACACCTTTTCCCCTGTTGGCTTGGATTTGATTTTTCTCAGAAACTGGTTTTATAGAAGGATGTCTGTTTTCTTGAATATTGATTTTTTAAAGCATTAAATAAGTGGTACTTTATTACTTTCATGATAATAACATAGACTTGAAGTCAGGGGATGCAAAAACTTCTTCTAAAGTCCCGAAAGTGAAGGGTACCTGGGTGGCTCAGTTGGTTAGTGTGAGTTCAGCTTAGGTCATGATCTCGGGGTCCTAAAATCGAGCCCCATGTCAGACTCCCTGCTCAGTGGGGAATGCGCTTGTCCCTCTGCCCCTCCTCCTGCTTGTGCTCTCTCTCTCTCAAATAAATAAATACAGTCTTAAAAAAAAAAAACCAAACAAACAAAACAAACGAACAACAAAAAACCCTGGAAGTGGAGTGGTTTCCCAGGTGGCAGTTGATGTGTATGCCATTAGATGGCGATGTGGCTAGCAGTCATTTTGCCCTCCCTTTTTTAAATTAAATTTTCTTGAAGATATAATTGACAGGGTGCCTGGGTGGCTCAGTGGGTTAAGCCTCTGCCTTCGGCTCAGGTCATGATCTCAGGGTCCTGGGATCGAGGCCCGCATCAGGCTCTCTGCTCTGCAGGGAGCCCGCTTCCTCCTCTCTCTGCCTGCCTCTCTGCCTACTTGTAATCTCTCTCTGTGTCAAATAAATAAATAAAATCTTTAAAAAAAAAGAAATAATTGACCTATAACATTATATTCATTAGTATTGCTTTTACAAGCCAGTGAACATGAAAAGACAAACAGAATGCTGCCCAGATGGACTGTGGTTGTCACTGTTTGAGAAGGTAGAGTTGTGTCAGCTTGGTTGTCCCCTATGGAAGCCTGGAATTCAGAGACCCACATCCATAGCTCCATGTCCTCTTGGAGGCCAGAAACATTTGCTCAGCATCCTGCCCTAATTGGGCTCCAGTAGTCCCCTGGTCACTACTGCTAAATGATGAAGTCAGGAACCAAGCTGGGAAAGACCGAGGCAAACTGACCGACACTACGGAATAAACTTCCCTAAGCTTCCGTACACCCGTTAGAAGTATTATCTCCACATAAAGGTTCAGATTTGTGGAGTAATGTGGATGTGTTTGTTGGGAGTATTCCAAAAGCTGTCCCTTCCCCTACTGGAGTTGATGGGTGAGGGCAGCATAATGAAGCCACAAGAGACTTCGAATCATAAGTGCAGCTCTGATGTGTAAAGGGGTATTTAAACACCACGGGGATTTCCTTCTACATTCTCCAGTACTCAGCGGTGAATTTAATAGGTTGATATCCTTTGAACTGACTTCCTTTCTTCTTTATAATCATATGATTCCACATGGAAGATTCATCTCCCTTGTACCTCAAAAGAACTCTGATTTTTAAAATCTCAGTCCAGTGGCTAGGGTTGTACATTTTACAAAATTACCAAGGGAAGGAGAAGGGTAGACCCTTGTTCTAACCATGTCGGTCCACTTAGAGTTTATGGATGCCCCCGTCTCTTTTAGGTCAACACATCTTTTTGAACGTGATATTATCTTGGCTGGAAATTTCCTTTTGCATGACCACTACACCCCTTCTCCAGCCACTTTTTAGACAAACATCCATCAAGTCCTTTGAGGAGATTTTTCAGAGTGTCGTTCTATCTTTATGAAAGAGAATGACCTAATCACCCAGTCCCTTTTTGTGTTCCACTGTATCCTAGAAAATGTTCTACTGTAATATTTATATTATATTGATTGTAGGGTTTGTTTTTTGTATTTTCAGCCTATTTTTCTTATTTTGTGATGCCCACAAACTAAAGTCTTTTGGAGTGGTTTATTTGTGCTGCCATTAACTGAACTAGTAGTTCTTGACCCAGGCTAAAAATGATAATCACTTAGAAAACTGTTTAAAATGTCAGAGGCTGGGTGATTCTAATGTGTAGCAGGTTTGAGAACCTCGGTCCTAAGCCATTGTCAAGAGGCCTGCTTATAGATCCAGCTGTGAAATGCTTCTCTGACATAATCACGCCATTCTTTTTTCTCCTCCATTGACAACCCGAGTGTATCATTTTTGAGACTCATCTCCAGCCCTATTTGACGTTCTGCCCATTTCTAACGGAAGACTGAGCACTGTGCAGTCTATTTCCAGAGCTGCCATGAATATTTATACGTTGCCTGCATCTTTACAAATTAGAGAACAGCAAGATGAATGAGAGTAGTGAATCAGAGAAGACACATAGTGTGATGCGGGCAGAAATTTACTATCTCATTTCTATTTAAAACCTGATGACTCAGAGAAGGAGGCAGTCCGCTTCCATTTCAGTAAATTCCTTAATGCTCTCCAGCATGGCACTTTGGATTTTTGCACTACTGGGGGTGACTTGATTTATTCCCAAGAAGAATATGCCTATATGGGGTGTGTGTGTGTGTGTGTTTGCGCGTACGCGCACGTACGTGTACGCTCACGAGCACACATGTTCATGAGAGTTTTGTAGTAAGTTAAATAAAATACAAGAGGAAAAAAAAATCAACAAGCTAATTGTTAATTATTTTTGTTAAGCCTCATTATCTATGTTGCCTTGGTGATGGGGTTGTACCTCCGACCCCTAATGAGTAATTCTTAAGTCTGACAAAATGCTATTTGCTTCTAAATTGACTTTTAATGCCTTCGGTTTGCATTTTCTTCACTGAGTTAGCTTCCCAACAATTATTCATTAGATTTTCTTGCCTTCCATCTTTCTCATGCTCAAGTTCAAAATAGATTTTTACAGGAGATAAGTGTCAAGATTTATTGTGGCAAGGTAATGATTTGACACTTCTGTACTAGAAGGGCGCAGAGACAACAACAGTATGCATCCTTTTATCTTAACTTTTGATTATCTAGCAAATGCGGAACCATTTAAAAATTGCACGTTATAGCATAAAGGAAAAGTTGCCCATAATGATATTAACATGCCTATGTCATAAACACAATGAAGGCAACATAATTTCATCAGGCAGAAGGCAGAGTGGGTTGAGCATGGCTTGTGGTATAAAGTCACAGTTCGATATTATTAATTTCAGACTTAAACTTTGAAACATAAACAAGAATCATGAGGACAGGGTAGCAAATTAGTCTTCTGGGTTAACAGACACTTAATTCCAAAACTTTCAATTTCTTCCCTCACTTTTGACTACTTGGACAGTTAAATGCTTCTTCTATGTAGTCTAAGAGCTGAGGGTATACTTCTTCACATTTGTCTCTGCTCTACATCTTTGCCACACTCACTAGATGGCGAAAACTTGAAAGTTTGCCACTCTCTCAAAATTGCCATTTCATTAGGCATTTATTCGTTAGCCAAATGCATATTGTGTCCATACTTTATATTAAGTCCTGTACTAAGCATTGAAATTAAGTCATTTCTTTATTAGGAACTCATAGTCTAGCAGGGAGACAGATACTAAATTAAAACATATTACCAAATATTCGCTGAAAACCATGATAAGTACTAAGCTGTTGAGGCAGTAGAAATTATGACAACCTTAGACAAAGAAACCAGTATTAAGCTGAGGGGTCAGACAGAAATGAATATTCTCTGAAGAAATAATGTTTGAGTTCAGATCTGAAGGATTTTCATACACATGTTTTTGTCAGAATGGATGAGGGAGTGAAGAAATTATTATGGCCAGTTGTAGTTTCTGTATCAAGGGTCCCATGTTCTACAAGGGACATTTTACTCATTTTATATTAGTCATTAAAGATGTTTATTGTAAATCTGGTGTCCAAGGAGGCAGCTGGTCATTAATATATTGAGCCAAGCAGGCATAGGACCACAAGGGAAATGGCAGAGGTCTGGTTGTGTGGAAGCAAAGGCTTAGATGAGCATTCTTTGAACTCATTGAGGACATGCTCTCAGAGGAAGGGGAGTGAGGGAAGCAGAATGAGGCAGGGGAAAAGGAGCTAAAAGTGTGGTTGAGCTTTAGACCCATGGAAAGTCTTGAGGCTTGAACTGCACCACAAAAAACGTAAAGGGCACAGAAGCTGCCCTGTCGTATCCATCACAAGTATCCGTTACCTGTGTATCTGTGTGCGTGAGTATGTGTGTGTAAGCGCGCGCATGTGCGTGTGTGTGTGTGTGGGGTGGAGTGAAAGGGGCAGTATTCCTGTAGCCTCCCAGGAAGGTGACTTCCATTGGCCAGGGAATTGTTTTGGATTAAAAAAAACTAGAACATAGAGCTGCTATCAGACAGCTGATAAGGGAGATCTAGGTGGGACCCCAACGGCTTCCACCTGAACCCTGGTTCCCTTGGACCAGTAGCAACATCACCTGGAGACTTGGGATGAGATTTCCAGATCCCTGCTGAAGCCTACTGAATCAAACTCAGGGGATGGAGCCTGGCGATGTGCCGTCTTACAAGCCTTTCAGGTGATTCAGTATATGCTCAGCGTGGAGAACCGTGGCACCACAGGAGGCATTTGAAATGTCTGGTTAAAAAAATAAATAAAATGGTAGAAAGTTCAAGCTCCTTATTAAACCTGCACAAAATCAACAAAGGGAGACAATTGTAGCCAAATTTCCAGTTCTAAAAAAAAAGTTCAGCACAGAGCCTGCTTGAGATTCCCTCTCCCTCTGCCCCTTCTGCCTGTGTGCTCTCTCTCTTCCCCCCACTCTAAAATAAATAAATCAATCTTTTTAAAAAAAGACTGATATGCTCTTGGCAGCATCTTCAACATCACCAATGAATTCGTAGGTATTGCATTGTACTTCCCATTTTCCGTTGACATTTGTTATTCTCCTGAAGCTTGGCTCAGTCGTCAGTATCTGGGTCATACCGTGGGTCTTACTTCTCTCTGTGCTGTTGGTGACCTGAACTGGTAAGTTGATTAAAGCAGTCACAGAGATTACTGGCATGGGATGAAAATGGCAGCGGAAGGGGGTAATTACTCTTATATCTTTTCTTTTGACTGTCAGTGTGGAAATATATTTTCTAATACTGCATTCTTGTGAAAATTCTAGAGGATCTTTGAAACCCAGATGTTGGTTCTTAAATTTGTGTGTACATTTTGGGGTCAGTTTTTTAAAATTGAGTGTAAAACTGCAGGTGATTTTCAATTTATATAAGACCAGTCGTGCATGGAAAATTCACATACGTGATTTAAAGGCTGCACAGAGCATTTATTTTTTAAATGTTTTGTTATTTACCACTTTCACATTTATCTCTCTTTTTAATTGGGAAAAGTGTTTCCTGCTTAATTCATTCAAACATTCATTCATTCAAGTTTTTATAAATTGCCAGCCATGTGCAAGGCCCCAAGTTAGATACTGTGAATATATCAGTAACCAAAGTGGATAAAATCATTGCTTCTCAAGATGCATACCATCTCTGTTAGTATCCTTTTGCTGCTGTCACAAACTGCCACCAACTGGTTCAAGTGACACAATTCTTTATCTTGCATTTCTGGAGTTCAGATATCTGAAATGGATCACTTGACTAAAATCAAGATGTCGGTAGGGTTGTGTTTCTTCTGGAGTCTCTAGAAGAGAACCCATTTCCCTTGTCCTTTCTAGAGAGGCCTGAATTCCTTGGCTTGCAGCCCCACACCACTCCCTTCTCTTTCCTGCTTCCCTCTTTCCCTTACCTGGATTATGATTATTGTGATTACATCGGGTCCATCCACTTAATCCAGGATCACCTTCTACCACATGGTCCTTCATTGAATCACATCTGCAGAAATCCCTTTTGCCATGAAAGGAACATATTCTTAGGTACCAGGGGTTAAGATACAGATACACTTTGTGGGGAGGGGCATTATTTTACTTACCTCACCATTTCATTTCAAAACTATCCAGCAAATAATTATAAAATTATAAATTTTGATATATGCTAAGAAGGAATCCTAGGTCAGTCATTTATTATTGGGGAAACCAAGTAATTATTTTGTGGTAAAGTGAAATTTAGACTGACATGAAGGGAAGTAAGTATTCATCCGTTGAGCAGTACAAGGAATAGTATTGAGACAAGAACCTAACCTGAGAAGAAGAAAAAATTGGCTGATGCAAGGACTTGTAACCAGCCTGGCTTGCCCATGGGTGGGTTAACTGGGAAGAGAGGGCCCTAGAGAATCTCTAGATGTAGGGGCAGCTGGTCATGAATGTGGAGGTATGTCCAGGCTTATGCTTCTCCTCCTAGTGATTTTAATTTGTATTTCTGGATATTGTGAATTTTGTAATAACATAGTCTCTTCGTGTCAGCTGCTACCGAGTTATAGTACCACCTGTACCAGGTGGGTAGAATATCCTGTTGATCATATTTTTAGCCTTACAGCTTTCCCTCACACGCACTTTTTTTCTTTATTCTTTTACCTCCCCACTTTAAAAATAACATTTTGTCATGGAGCTGTTACTTTTTTCTTTCCTTATAAATCCGTACATACGTTTTCTACAAAAGTTAATTCACCATTTTCTCAGCCCAGGATAATCACCTTTAATGATTTGGTGTGTAGACTCACAGATAGTTTTCCTAGGCAGATGTGTATTTATAGAGAGAATGATGTTCTACATGCTCTTCAGTAACCTGAAATTTTCCTCTTCACAGTGTATGGTGACAACTTCCTCTGTCAGTCACATGTAATATTAGTATTTCTGATTTCATCGTAGTGATTTTAATGATGTACAATAACTACTTTGACTGTGTCATTTCCTATAACAAACAATGGAGCAGTGAGACTTCTTGTATTATCCTCACACAATACATTATGTCTACCCTTGGGATAAATTCCTTAAGAGTGGAACTACAGGGCCAAAGGCCATTTTTGTTCTATTTCTGATTTATGCTACCTTGACATATTTTATACTCCTAGAGAGTGGCCTTAAAATCATTCTGAGCAATGTAGGGTAATTAATTTAAAGAAAACAACACAAAAGAAAGTATATCCCATTGTTCTGCTTCTATATGTGAAGGGACAGTGGAGAGAAAGCAGTCGAGCACTTAATTTTTTTCCCTTTATTTTTGTTTTAATGGAGTGGCAAATACTTCCATTTAGGAAAATGGCATCACCTTTCATTCAGTTATTCAGACCAAAGATCTGGACATCTTCCCTGTTCTCTCTCTTTCTCTTCCTCCCTCCCTCCCTCTCTCCACATCCAGTCCATTAGCAAACCCTGTCTAATCTGGCTGCTTCTCACCATTACCTTTGGTGCTCCTACCGTTGCCCAAGCCACTATCATTGGACCATAACAATGACCATTCTGATCTTTTCTCTTTCACTCTTGATCCTTTTCAGTTTATCTTCAACACAGAAGCTATCGGTGTGCTTTCGAAATGTCACTCTATTCAAAACCGTCCATTGGATTTCCTTCAGAGATGGGAGGAAATTCTAGGCCCTTCTCCTGCCCATCCAGCCCTTACCTGTGCTAAGGTAGGCTGCCTCTCCAACCCCTGTTTTCACTTCTCTTCCTCTCCTTCATTCCTCTGCAGCCATCTCACCTCCCCGCTGGTGCCGGACCTGCCAAACATGCTACCATATTAGGGAGTTTATATTTCCCCTCTCTTCCTTCCCTCAATTATCTACAGACCTTGTTCCCTTACTTTTCCAGATCTCTGCTCAAATATCCTTTGGCCCCTCACCATCACTCTCTATCTCCTTAATTGCTTTACCTTTTCTTGATAGCATCAACTCCTATCTGGAATTGTGTTTTCTGTTTACTTACATGTGTCTTTATTATCTGTTTACTTCAATAAATATCAGCTGTAGGGGGCAGTTACTTTGTTTATATTGTTTGGCCAATTATGGGTTCATGCAAAGTCTTAAGTATTTGTCGAATCGAGACACATATGCATGAGCCAAGTGTGAAGCTCAGATTTAGGGCTAGCCAGGTTCTGCCCTTAATTCATCTGGTCATAGATATACTGCCTTTATTTATCCGGTCATAGATATACTTGGAAATTGAATAATCTAGGTCATGCTTCTGACTTTTAAATAATGGTTTAAGAAACAAATGCCCTGCCCATTGTTAACATTGCTGATTAAGTGTGGCGTAAGTGTTCAAAAATCAGGTAGGACGGGCGCCTGGGTGGCTCAGTGGGTTAAAGCCTCTGCCTTCGGCTCAGGTCATGATCTCAGGGTCCTGGGATCGAGGCCTGTGTCTAGCTCTCTGCTCAGCGGGGAGCCTGCTTCCTCCTCTCTCTCTGCCTGCCTCTCAGCCTACTTGTGATTTCTCTACCTCTGTGAATAAATAAATAAAATCTTTAAAAAAAAATCTTTAAAAAAAAAATCAGGTAGGAGGCGGGGAGGGAAAGTGGTCATAAGCATATCTTCTTTCTGGAAACAGGACTACAGAAAACATCTGTTTTCTTAGTTTCATTCTAATTCTTTAAAACATTGTTTCAGCATTATTTTTTTTTCCTTTTAGTAAGTGCTATGAAGTATGTGTGTGTGTTTCATTAACAAACCACAGCAGCTTAACGTGGTTTGAAAAGGCTTTTCAAGCCTATTGTCATCCTATGTACTAGGAGATGATTGTTTTTAACCACAGATTATAGATTTGAGGAAAGACTTTATTCTGTTCATCTTAAATTTCACTTTCTTCTCTATGCTGGTTCAACATTCTTCTGACGGAGGCACCTAAGACCGAATTTCCTGTGAGTGTGATGGAGATCAAAGGCATGTTTTGAGAAATGCTAAATGTAGCCCTGGATAATTTTGTATAGCAGCCAGAGGAGGTCTGCATCAGTTCTTAGCCACCCACAAAGTTAATTAAATTTACCCATGTGAAAAGCAAACACCCACCCCAGTTATTTTGAGCTAACTTGCTGAAACACTGGTTAGGTTTTAATGCACCCTGCACTTCCCCCACCCCAAATCCACAGGAGCCCATAGCTTCACCAAGAGTTCAGTGTAGACCACTGTTTCACCGTTTCTTTTAGAAACACTTAAGAAGAGTTTGACTAAAAAGCTATGGCATTTTTATAATCACCCTACCTCTACAGTATGTTTTGATGCTGTATGAAGACTTACTTGTCTTTCTTTCCTCTGTGGAGTAGAATTAGTTGAAAGATCTGGAGTCCTGGAGTCAGGTGGATCTAGGTTGGGTGAAATCTTCATTTTCCTCTTTATGTGACTTTGTGAAAGTCATGTAGCCTATCTGCATCACACACAGGAGAAATAATAGAACCTACATCATAGAATCAGTGAGAAAATCCAATAAGCTGGTATATGTAAAGAAGATAATTAAGCATATTATAGTTGAATGTTACTTCCTCTCTGCCACTCTTTTCTTTGAGACAGGATGATGTTATTCTTTCGTGCATTAAATAGTTTTGTTTTGAGCACCTAGAGTGTTTCACACTGGAGTTTCCATCCCTGCTATCTTGGTCCTTATGTTTTAGTGAGAGACAACAGATATGCAAACTAAAAGATAGAGAAGGTTATATTGAATCGTGACCCATCTTGAAGGATATGAAGACTTTACTGGGACAAAGAGTGATTATGAGGAGGAGGAGTGAGTTTGGGTAGGTTGGTCAGGGACAGTTTCTTTATGGAAGTGACATCTGAACCCAAAATGTGGGTGGAGTGAATCAACCCGATGATAAGCAAGAACCACCTGTTCTCAGTATGGGAGATGAGAAGTCCATGAACAGAGAGTATAAAACATTTTGATGTCTTTGTGGAACAGAGAGAATGTGAGAAAGGAGGAAAGACAGTTGTAGAAGGTGGGGAGTAGAACTGTGAGGTTAGATCCCATCGATGTTAGTTCATAGAATGGGAGTTTGGGCATTATTCTGATCTGCAGTGGAAAGCCTTCAAGGTGGTTGGAGCTGAAATGTGATAGGATCATATAAATATAATAGATTTATTTATTTTGGAGAGAGGGACCATGAGTA
The DNA here is from genome assembly GCA_002007465.1 of Ailurus styani. NCBI lineage: Eukaryota > Metazoa > Chordata > Mammalia > Carnivora > Ailuridae > Ailurus > Ailurus styani. Next base: position 2,737,711 of record LNAC01000134.1, read on the forward strand.
GGAAGAGCAGAGAGAGAAGGAGAGAGAATCTAAAGCAGCCTCCCTGATGAGAGTGGAGCCTGATGCAGGCCTTGATCTCATGACCGTGAAACCAAGAGTTTGACGGTTAACCAACTGTGCCACCCAGGTGTCCCAGGATCACATTTATATTTTTAAAGATCCTTAGGTTAGATTCTCTAAGAATGGACTGTGAAGAACATGAATTAAGGAGGGTGGTGTGAGTACATGAGGCAAGTGTAGTAGGTTGAACAGTGTCCCCAGAATGACATGTCCTATGCCTAATCTCTGACCTGTGAGTGTGACCTTATTTAGCAGTAGGGTCTTTGCAGATGTAAATAAAATAAGAATCTCAGAATGAAATCCCTTTGGACCTAAGATGGGGCCTAACTCCAATGATGGGATTTAAAAGGAGAAAGAGGGAGAGGGTTGAAATGCAGAAACATACAGAAGGGAAAGCCATCTGGTGATGGAGGCAGAGATGAAGTGAAGGTCTACCAGCCATGGAACACCAAAGATTTCCAGCAGCCACTGGAAGTTAGGAGAGAGGCGTGGAATGAATCCCTCCAAAAGAGCACCTTGCCAACACCTTGATTTTCAACTTCTGTCCTCCAGAATTATATGGGAATAAATTTCTGATGTTTTTTAGCCACCACTTTTTTTTAAAACATTTTTTTGAAGATTTTATTTATTTATTTATTTGACAGACAGAGATCACAAGTAGGCAGAGAGAGAGGAGGAAGCAGGCTCCCCGCCGAGCAGGGAGCCCAATGTGGGCCTCTATCCCAGGACCCTGAGATCATGACCTGAGCCGAAGGCAGAGGCTTTAACCCACTGAGCCACCCAGGAGCCCTAGCCACTACTTTTGTAGTAATTGTGGAGGTAGCTCTAGCAAACTAATAACCAGTTGAGAGATTGTTTATAGGAAGAAAATGTAAAATTCCTCTCAGATGACCAAAGAGGGGTGAGCTAAAAAAAAGAAACTGTCGGGGTGCCTGGGTGGCTCATTGGGTTAAAGCCTCTGCCTTTGGCTCAGGTCATGATCTCAGGGTCCTGGGATAGAGTCCCGAATTGGGCTCCCTGCTCAGCGGGAAGCCTGCTTCATCCTCTCTCTCTGTCTGCCTCTCTGCCTACTTGTAATCTTTCTCTCTCTGTCAAATAAATAAATAAAATCTATAAAAAAGAAAAAGAAAAACTGTTTTCCGTAAGCTATGCTGGAAAGATGTGTTTTTATTTGGCAGGAATGTCAATTTCTCATACTTTCAAAATCTTCTCTCTGGGGTGAGGGACATCTGAGAAACAGGCTGCGTGAATGGACTCTGCTGCTTTAGTGGGTCCATTCTATTCACCGTGGAACCCCCTTTTCTCTCCTCTGCCCCCTTGTTCTGTGAGGGTTGACTAGAAGTTACAGCCAAGTCCTTCACTTATGTGTGACATAGTTATTTCCAATACTACTTTATCATTCACTTATAGTATAATATTACTAGCAGTAGCTGGTGATGAATGTCCTGAAGGAGGGTGACTTTAATACAAAGAACTTAACCCTACTTATCTGTAAAACACCAGCAGGCAAGGAGATACCAATGGGATGTGAACAGAGGCATATTTTGTAATTAAGTAGGGTGAAGGCAATTTGAGGATGGGGCCATTATTTGCCCTTGACATTTCCCAGATCATAATAGAGAGTCAGCACTGACTTTTCTAATGTCTGTAAGTCCTACACTCGAGCTGTTGCATCAGACAAGTCCAGTTCTTACAATACTCCCCAAAGACACCAATTCTTACACTACTTCCCAAAGAGAAATATTAATAATTCCATTTTAGAGATGAAAGAGCTAATACTTAGATCTAGCCAACCATGTACCATTTATTTATTACATAAATCATCTTTGCATATTTGGCCACCCAGTTAGTCGCTGGGGAAGCTAGGATTTGAATGCAGTGCTGTCTGAATCCAAGCTTTTTACATCTGGGGGTTATCACAACTCTTCCAAAATAATTGGGCCATAGTCCTCCTTGATGGGCACAAAGCTATGGCTTTAAATTTGGGTGATAAATGTCATGCAGGTGATAGAGAAGGTTGTGCAGGTTGTAGAGAATGATGCTGAAGCCTCTCAGGAGCCTGTGGGCATTTAGGCCACTGTTGTTACGGAGCAGGATGGCAGGGAATGGAGGGAAAGTTAAGATTTTCATTCCTCCTTGATTTCTGAAGGAAAATCATCATGGGTCCCTAGCTCTTACAACTGGCTCAAGAGAGACCAAGAGAACAGACCATGTCATCTCCCTTGATCATTTTCTCTTCCTCCAAGCAGCCTTGTCCCCAGCTGGCCAGAGTTGACATTCTGACTTGAGTACAGTCATCCAACACTAATTAGATTGGAACTTTGCTCTCTTTCTATTTCATTTTAATAAACTATTCTCTTCTCCCCCTTTCTTTCTTTCTTTCTTTCTTTCTTTCTTTCTTTCTTTCTTTCTTTCTTTCTTTCTTTCTTCCTTTCTTCCTTTCTTTCTTTCTTTCTTTTTTTCCTTGAAATTCAGACAAGGTCATCTCTTTCTCTTCTCTATGGCTCGACCTCTAATTCTGGGTATGTTCTGGCTGTGGGCATGGCAATTTAGACGAAGGGTGAAAAGAGCCAAAACACCTGGAATATGAACCTATTTCTTAAAAGAAAAAAAAAAAAGAGCCAGGCCCACTTCCCTGACACTACCCACTTGTTTCTTATAGAGCACTTTGGATCTTACATGCTGTAATTTGGTCTTTAAAAAATCAGGGGCTTGGTCTCTGGGCTCAATTAACTTGAATGTACTTCTGGATGAATCACTTAGATATAGTTTTATCTTTTGCCTCCAAGATATCATCAGGCTTCAACCTCTACCAGTTGCCTAATACTATTAGCCTATCCTACTAATTTGGTCCCAAAGTATGTTTTCTTTGAATTAAAAGAGAACAAATTTGTGACCCACACCTAGCCAAAATTAATTCTGCCAAGACCATAGTTAGTAGACAGGAGATAAAGATTTCTTTTGTAAGGCTAGATATTTTCCATATGCCCGGCTATGAGCATTTTCTTTCTTTTTTTTTTTTCTTCTTTCTATGGGTTTTCTTAGATATTCGTAATTATATCAAAAGAAATGTCAGATGAACAGTTTAATATTCTATCAAAGTGCAGATGAATCTACTGTCTTTTTTATCAGGCTCTGAGTAATTAGGGATACCCATGTTGCATTTGCATATCATCAATTCCATAAGTAACCCAAATTCTAAATTAATTATTACTAACCAGATATGATTTGTTGGTGTATATTGGAAATGGCATTGTACACCAAAATTATTTATTACTAGTAAACAACTATGCGCATAAAGGAATTATAAGAGTCAAAGACCAATTTTTAGTCCAGAAAAAACAAAACAAAAGTACCACTATGCATTGAATACTCTACAAGTGATGTGGGAAATTTAAAATAAATAAATAGTTTCCTGTATGTAGAGTCTGATCGATTTGAATAAATGTACAAGTATTATCCCAAGGGCATTCTGTGAAATTTTGTTAATTACCTATTGCTTCACAACAATATTACTACAGCTGTAGTGGCTTAAAAAACACATTAGTGACCTCACAGTTTCTGTATTTCCTAAACCCAGGCAGGGCTAAGCTGTGTTGGCTTCATGGGCTCACAGAAATCAGCAAAGTGTCTGCCCCAACTGAAGTCTCATGTAAGGTTCAGTTAGGGAATCATCTACTTCCAAGTAGGGACCAAGATCAATGCACATTGTGAAGAAGGCTGAAACTATGACTCCAACACATGGCAGGCCCCTAGCAAGCTTGGGGCTCTTTAAGAGAATGGTGTTAACCTCATTTAATTCGAAATCACCGCACAGACCTAGGAAACCTGACCTGCTGTAATGCAGCTCAGCACTCAGCATAGTACAAGTTCGAAAACTAAACATTTGTCTGCATAGTCACAGTGCAAGGAGCTGGAAGCAGTCTTAGAATGAGGTAGTAGGTGCAACACTGTGGCAGGGGAATACTTGAAAATGATTTATATTGCTACTCTTCCTTGTGCTAATGAAAATAACTAAAATTATTAAGTAATTACAGCATTCCAGGCATTTAATTATTAATTATCTTATTTTATCCTGATAAGGCCTAATTATAGGGGTACTATTATTATCCTTTTTTCATAGACTGAGGTGGTTATGCAACTGTCTTAAGATCACACATTGAGGAAGGGTAGATCTGAGATTCATAATATATTGCAAATCTGCACCTGTGTCAGGATTTTAAAAAAAAAGTAGTTAAAAACAAACAAACAAACCTATACATTCCAGAAGGTTTTTTGGCAGATTCTAAAAGACGAGCTGTCTGTAGCGGTAGGTCCTTCAATGTAGTCTTATTGTTGGGCCTTTTACGTCTATTGATGGTATGTATCTTAATGGGATTCCCTTCTTTTGGTGAGCAAGCAAGTTGAGGTTTGAGAGACTGTCACTTCTTTAAGGTCCCAGAGCACATTTAAAAGTTAACTGCATTTTTCTACACTTGATCGGGCTACCCTTCACAATTATTAGCAGGATGAAAGAAATTCCAACAAACTTGTGGGCATTGCGGCTTCTAGTACCAGGTCCCTTCCTGGGTTCCTGCGCAGAGCAGTAGTGAGTGTCCTTTGGAATTATTAGGCTTATCAATGTGTCCTGCTAAATTATAGCAATTTTAGTGCAAGTCTCTTTCTTGCCTTCCCTCTGCCATTGCTCTGTGCAGACGTCCTATGCGCTAGCAGCTAGTGTTACCATTTTGAGTGCTGAAGGAAATGCAGAATGAAAGCCAAAAACCAATGGAATTTTAGGTCCAGCCCAGTTATTGCTGAGTGGATTAGCCTCTGCATTGTTTACTGGATTGTTTATATATTGCTTTGTACGGTACTTACACTGTGGAGCAGAAATGGTAATCCACTTTCTTTCCCAAGAGGTGAAATTCTCCTTGAACCAACACAACAACATGCATATATTTCATATCAATCATTTTCCATTCGGTCGTGCACTTGCCTAAATTAGATCATCATTAAGCACAGGGAAAACAAGAGAAAGGAGACTAGTGCCGACAAGCCACTGATGGGGAGGCTGATTCTGGCACTGGAAGAAGCCAATCATTTGCATTTTGCCATGTGGGGCTTAAAGCAAGAGATTCAAATTACATTAAGAGGATTTTAAAATCAAGATAAAGCTTTGTCTTATGCACCTCTGTCTCTAGCAATAAATCATGAGAGAACCAATAGAATATTAAAAGGACACCTAATCGCATTTCATTTTTAATTTTGTCTGTGTTCCTCCTATTTCAATTGTTCTGTCAAATTCATTCTTTGTGAGTAATTAAAATAAATAGAAGTTTCCAATTTTTCTATTTGCTTTTTCCTTTGAACAAATATTGCCCCCCGCCCCCGGCGATTAAAAGTGGGAAAATCAGGATTGTATACCGTGTTAGGTTTATGTTTACAAGAATTGCTGATATTGATGAGCTTTGTAAAGTGTCGGGCAGCCAAACCCTGTGTCAGAGGTTATTTGTCTTCAGCTAATTAAAGTAAGTATTGCCTTTGATAATTTTCTCATATGTTAAGTCTATTTATATCATTTACCTCTTCATTGTATATGATGGAGGTGAAATCATGAGAAGTGGAGGAGATTAGTTAAAGAAACATGAACAAACTTGGTCTCCAAAGAAACAATAGTACTTATGTTAGAGTTCATGGATAAGAGACTTTATTATCATTTTTTTTTTTTTTAAAGATTTTTTTTTTATTATTTATTTATTTCACAGCGGGAGAAAGATCACAAGGAGGCAGAGAGGCAGGCAGAGAGAGAGAGGGGGGGGGAAGCAGGCTCCCTGCCAAGCAGAGAGCCCGACGCGGGCCTCGATCCCAGGACCCTGAGATCATGACCTGGGCCGAAAGCAGAGGCTTTAACCCACTGAGCCACCCAGGCGCCCTATTATCATTTTTTCTTAACTCTTTCTCCCACTCTGTGATATAAACTAAGCCATAGGAAAGTAATTGGTTTTCTCAGATACTGTACCTCCTTCCCCAAACCTTATAAAAGAACAATCCACTATTGAAGAGCATAACAACAAAAAAAAAAGCCTATGGCTGCTTCATCTCTGTTTCCAGAAACAGTAATGACATGGTGTTTTCAGGAAGGCTGATGATGCCAGAAGCCAGTGGGGAGTTTCTGCAGTGTCCCAGCTGGAACTGTAACTCGTTGGGATATATGAGTAAGAGGGTTGCCACGCTTCTGTGTGCCAGGACAGACCTAATCTAGATTCCAGGACATTATTTAAAGGTTGAACGCCCTCCATATTCCATTATGCTGATGAAAAAATATAAAGATGCTATTTATTGGGCGCCTGGGTGGCTCAGTGGGTTAAAGCCTCTGCTTTCGGCTCAGGTCATGATCTCAGGGTCCTGGGATCGAGGCCCGCATCGGGCTCTCTGCTCAGCAGGGAGCCTGCTTCCTCCTCTCTCCTCTCTCTCTGCCTGCCTCTCTGCCTACTTGTAATCTCTCTCTCTCTGTGTCAAATAAATAAATAAAATCTTTAAAAAAAAAAAAAAAAAAAAAAAAAAAAAAAAAAAAAGATGCTATTTATTTTCTGACAACTAGATTTTTTTCTCCCTTTCTGTTTCTTTCCTCTTTTTTTTCTCTCAGTAAAGTTAGGGAACGTTGTCTGAGTTGAGCTGGAAATTTGGTAAGCTTTGGCCTCATGTATTCTGTGAATTTACACAAGGATTACCCTTTTTTTTAAAGATTTATTTTAGAGTGTGTGTCGGGGGGAGGGGCAGCAGGAGAGAATCTCAGGCAGACTCCCCACTGAGCATGGAGCTCTTGCTGGGCGGCTCCATCTCACCTCTTGAGATCATGTCCTGAGAGCAGAAATCAGGAATCCGTAGCTTAGCTGACTGAGCCACCCAGGTGCCCTGAGGGCAAAATTCTTGATTCGACTTGAAGATTCCCTATCCGGTGGCGCTGCCGCTTTCCACCAATCAGTACAGTTTCCATTAGCTCAGTATTCTCTGCTGCAGAGGTTGCTTTAAATATTGGCCCTCTAAGGAAGAAAGAATACGACCCCGTTTTCATGATTAAGAAATTAAAACAATGTCATATTCATTCTTTCTTGTAAGATATTTGGTCATATTTTGACAATTCTGTCCATTCATTAAAATTAGAGAACTTTATATTCTGTCAGTCCCTGTATTCAGTGCAGGGGGAACAATAAACCGAAAACAGGTATGTCGTAACCTTCACAATATTTACCCGCTCTTTTCCCTGGTAGCATGAAGAAAACAGGCTACTGTGGATGACAGGAGACTTGCATTTGCATCCCTGTTTTGACACATCTCTGTGACCTTGAGCTTCCACGCGTGGGAAGTTAGATGTCACTTCTCATCATCTCACTATTCGCTTTTATAACAAAGGTTTGCAGTCTTATGCCTTGTACTTAGTAGCATGTAAATGTACCCTAATTTGAATTTGTTGCTAATTCTAAAAATGTATCTGTCTTTCCCCCCACCCCCAATTAGACCGTAAACTCCTTGAGAGCAGAAGACAAGCCTTAGAGTAATGTACGGCCCTTGCCCCTACGTCAAGCCCTATTGGGATGTCTAGCCCAATTTCTGACACAAGAGTAAATATTTCTTGCTTGATTATTGCTCATCTTTATTCTCAATTCATATACCATTCTTTCAAGTGTCGTGATATTCTAAGGATTCTTGGTAACCCATTACCACAGAGATTGCGTGTGAGGATGTGGGTCTATATGTCCAAGTTTTATGTACAGGACTTTTTTCTTGTTCTATCTGAGAGCAGTCTCCCTTGCCATTGATCTTGATGTATCAACACTTTGAGCCATTCGAGACCGTCCTCGGCTCTGTTATGAAATTGCAACTTGCCTTCAAAGGGCAATTTATATGTATCTGAAATTATTTACTTTTAATTTTTAATTGAGGTATAACTGATATAAAATGTCTTGTTTTTTCAAGTGTGCAGAATAGTGATTTAATATTTTATGGATTACAACATCATCTCAATAAGTGTAGTTATTGTGTCACCAAAGTTATTACAGATTATTGACCGTATTTCCATGCTATACATTACATCCCTTATGACTGACTTATTTTGTAACTAAGTAACCCCTTTATCGATTTCTCCCACCCTCTACCCCCTCCCTCCTCTAGTAACCAGCACTTCGTTTTCTTTATCAATGAGTCTTTTTCTGTTTTGTTTTGTTTGCTTATTGGTTTTCTTTTTAGATTCCACTTAGAAGTGAAATCATATGGTATTTATCCTTCTCGTTCTGACTTACTTCACTTAGGGTAACACCCTCTAGGTTTATCCATGTTGTTACAAATGGTAAGATCTCATTCTTTTTTGTGGCTGAATAGTATCCCATTGCATGCGTGCATGTGTGTGTATTACATATTCTTCTTGTGTTCATCGATGGACACTTACGCTGCTTTCAGATCTTGGCTATTATGAGTAACGGTGTAGTGAACATAGGGATGCATGTATCTCTTCAAATTGACATTCTTAGAAACTATTTTAAAATAATGTGCTATCTTTGTATTATTATACTAATTCATTAAATGGTATCACAAAGATAGATTCTGGGTGATAGAGAAAACTTGAAGATTATGTGCATTGTATCTTTCTAATTCCTGAGCTCATTTCACACTTGCTGACCTTAGGTCACCCTACCAGTTTGTTGCATTTCTTCATTTTATCTGTTCAATCATTCTTGTGTGCACTGATCTAATCATTCATTCACTCATGAAGTCATATTTATTGAGTCCCTATTATGTGTTAGGCACTGTGGTTGGTCTCAACCAATAAGTACTTTTAAACACCCTTTGAGCAAATGGTTAATGGTTACCTGGATGGACAGTCTTCTGTTGATTCACCTTCCCCTAGTCATCTCCTTTTCCATGTATTTAAGTTTCATTCCTCTCCACATGCTAGCAGAGAATAATTATTTCAACAGATCCAGAATAATAAAGAGGCCCAAGCTAAGAGGTATTATGCTTTTTTTTTTATTTACTACTTTATGTGAAACAACCTCTTACCATACCTCCAAAGAGGGATTTTCTCTAACTAATAACAGACTTGGTTCTCAAAAAAGGACTATTGCGTTTTTAAACTGTTTTTATTGGGAGAGTACTCGTGTGCGATTCTTAACCTATGGCTATGATGTTATGCTGCTGAAGGTATAGATACTAATTCTTGCACAAATTCTTTTTGAATCAAAGAATCAATAATAAATGTTGACATGGAAGGGCATAGTTATTCCTAAGAATTTAGGTTTCATGTGCTCTGAAAAAATTATTTTCAAACCTGAGAAGTTTTGATGAGTAGATTTCATTTCTCCCACAACTGATGTTTGAAACTTTAGGTAGGTGTGAGGAATGGAAATCTGCTGACCTCTTAAGGTGTGACCTTCTATGTGACCAAAACAAACAACCAAACAAACAAAAAACAAAACAAAACAAAAATCCCCAAAAAAACAAACAAAAACCCAGAAAGTTCTTTTTTTTTTCTGTCTTTTAACCAAGGCAGTTCATTAGGAGCAGTTTAAGAAACATGACACTAAGAGACAGTGCAATAGGGCGCCTGGGTGGCTCAGTGGGTTAATGCCTCTGCTTTCGGCTCAGGTCATGATCTCAGGGTCCTGGGATCGAGGCCCACATCGGGCTCCCTGCTCGGCGGGGAGCCTGCTTCCCCCTCTCTCTCTCTCTGCCTGCCTCTCTGCCTCCTTGTGATCTCTCTCCCTCTGTGAAAAAAATAAATAAAAAAAATCTTTAAAAAAAAAAAAAAAAAAAAGAGACAGTGCAATATGTTAAGATAATGTGATGTAAAAGCAATTGAACAAGAAAGGTGCTGATAGAATACCATGCAGCATTTTTCCCCAAAGAAAACACTTAAATTCTCAGGCTCAGAAGTGAGCAGCCCTGGGCACTGTCACTGAGTTCCTCAGAGAGCCACCTTTCCTGGAAGGCTTTTACCTCCTATTTCATTCTTGCTAAGAGAACTTAGGAGGGGAGTGCATAGATGCTGTTCCTTATAAAACGTTTTAAGAAACTTGTATATTTGGAACCAAATAGACAACTGGGCAACTAGGTATTTTAATCTTTTTTTAAAATTTTATTTATTTATTTGACACAGAGATAGAGATCACGAGTAGACAGAGAGGCAGGCAGAGAGAGAGGAGGAAGCAGGCTCCCTGCCGAGCAGAGAGCCCGATGCGGGCCTCGATCCCAGGACCCTGAGATCATGACTTGAGCCGAAGGCAGAGGCTTTAACCCACTGAGCCACCCAGGCGCCTGCAACTAGGTATTTTAATAGGTGAAGTGAAATAATAGTAGCAATAAGGATTTACTTTGCTTAATTTGAAACACAGACCAGCCACTGTCTCAGATATACCAACTTTTTCATCATCCTAGCTTCAAATAGGGTAATCTACAGTGATTTAGAAGAAGAAAATGTGCCAGTGCAGAGCTCCAAGAAAGAGAAGCCCTGAATTGTGCTCAACCCATCATTTTAGGGCACAGAGACATTTATTATTTAGAATGTATTCGCCACTATGTTTCTAATTTTTTTTTAAATCAGCTATGCATGTTCATAGTTTATAGTAGCGGTCGGGATCTTTTTTTCTGTAGAACTAGATAATAAATATATTAGGCAACGCTGGCCATATGTTCTCTATTGCAGCTATTCAATGCCGCAGTTGTACTGTGTCAGCAGCCACAGAATTGTATAAATAAATGGGTGTGGCTGTGTCCCTAGAAGACTTTCTTTTCTGTCAGTAAAGCAGGCTGCCAGATGGATTGGGCCAGCATGCTGTAGTTGGTCAGCCCCTGAGTTACAAGATCAAATGGTTGTTTTAAAAAAAATAGCAGCCCTAGAGTCTATATTTTTTTCACTTATTTTAGTATCATTTTTTAAAACTTACCTCTGTATCTTGAAATAGCATGCTTATATTCTGAGTTTTTATCTTTAATCTTTAGGCATCATCTATTGACTTCTCTCTTAAATCACATCATCATATATATATATATCAGCGTGAGATAAATATATGTATCATATATATGATATATATGTCATACTGATGTATGATATATATATGTGTGTGTGTGTGTAGCATACTGTCCTTAATAGTGCTCATAGTGGGTTTGGGGAGGAAGCAGAGGTTTAATGCCCACACCCTCCCCAGCAAACTTACCTGGAAAATCATACAGTTGTCCTCTATTGTACTGCTTGTCTCTCATCTTCATGAGTGGAAGGAGAGGATCATCATTCCATCTCGTTATCTTTATTTCCAGAAAGACATTTTCAGTCCCTCCCTTCCTTGTCTACTATTTCAAATGACCCAGTTCCTTTCAACTTTCTTCACACATACTATTTTCCAAGCCATTAACTTTGTGACTCTTGTGAACTTTTCTGAGTTCCCTTTAGTTTCGAAGTTGTAATATCTAGAAAAAGGCAAGATATCTTTGCATTTTGCATTTTGGGGAAGGAGAGCAATGTAAGAAAGACACAGGGTAATAGTTAATGGTAGATGGAAGGCCACCAACTGAAAGGTATTGTATCCCCCACTTAATACATGATCAAACTTCTCTTCGGGGGGGTTGCACGATTTGCCCAAGTTTACGTGACTCTACAGGAGTAAGCCTGGGGTTTGAGCCCAGTTGTATTAGTTATAGATATCAAAGTATTTGGTCTTTTTACTGCACCATTGGATTCTACCATCAGTAGACTGCATGTTAATAAATGGAGATGATGAGACTCAGAGAGACCTGTAGGCTTATAATTGAAAAACACTTAACCAGTTAAACAGCATATATATTCTTTAAATCATTTGAATTTTTAAAAACACCATGCATGACACAGGGGACTTATTACACTTTATAAGAAGAACAGTGAACTTTACAGATGGGTGAATAGTGCACGAAGGCACAGTCCATAAGTTTTAGAGACCAGTCTGGAGCCTAGGTTGTGTGACTAGCTCCCTGAAAATATTCTGCTAATCTCAAAATAGGCTATACCTCATACATCATAAAATATCATGTCCAGTGGTATGGGATAGAATGATGGTTCTCCAACAGTCTGGACTGCCCTTGGGCATACATGGGTAACCAAAACTTTCCTCTTGTATATCCCAGACTGTCAGACCTAAGGTACAAAATCTGAAGGGGGTAAAAATGAATCCAGAAGTTCCTTAGGGTCAAAGTTTCAGATGGAATTACTTAGCAAAAGTCACCTGGAGATAAAAATAAATTAGTCTGGCTATGTACATATTTCCAAAATCTTTAGGGAAGTAAATGCTATGAGAATAATGTAATTGCTAGGTAGTTAAACAGCCTAACTATGCCCATCAGTAAATAACAAAAGTTAAGTTACATGTACTAGTGTTGTTTTTTTTTTTAATAGAGAAAAATAATACAAAGTACTAGAAAGGTTTGGAAATAATCTTTATACGGGAAAGATAAGATGGATTAGTAACCAGCAAAGGGTCTCTGAGTTATGTCTACTTGAGAAATTGGAACTCCCCAGATTTCAAGATTATTATCATATAAACTTTCATTACCCTCAACATAATCAGTTGTTTGCTACTGGGTCAATTTTGTGCTCGGTATATGATTGGGAGATTAGAAAGGCTGTATTTCACTCCTGTGGATGCTTCTTGGCAAATGAATTACTTTAGTATGACTTCTCTCTATATAAATGGTGAGCTTGCAAATTCTGGGTCCTATTGCTGTATTTACAACCCCCAGGAAGTGGGAGATAAGCTCATTTCTAGATTATTTACACTAGAAGCTATGGGAGTATTTATAATATAGCCAGCCCCAGTACCACTTAGTTCTATGAGCCAAAGTCTAGCACTGGGCATTCTAATTTCAAATACTATATGACATCTTCCACTATATTGACAGGCAAACTTGAAAGTTGCCATTCATCAGTTAAAACTTGTTTTACGTAATCACAGTGAAGTTAGTTGATTTTTATGTCAGTTACATCCTTACTTTTTTTTTTTTAACTTAGTTCAGTTTGGCCAGCATTTGCTGAGCTCCTTCCTTTATAGTTGGGCTATGAAAATGTTCTTGCCCTCAGTGGCTATGTATTCTAGCAGGTTTGATATTATAAATGACTGTAATCAAAACTTAAAAGAGAATAAGAATAATTATTTAAAGATGTATCAGGATATCCTCTTTGCTTGCTTTCCTCATGTCACTAGATAATATAGATATTAAAACATTTTAAAGGTCTATCAGACCTTGTTTATTCACCTGTTGGCCCAGCCTATCCAAGAAAGAAGGTTGAGTGAGAAGTAATAGGTTGCCAAGTTCTTAAAGACCTGCGGAGTCTTAACATCCCACTGTCTCCTTCTCTTACAGATATAATCAGCCTTCTTCAGACCCTTCTCACAACTAGAATACTAACTCAACCCAAAATATTTTTTTGGAAAATACACTGATTTTTCAAATACTTAATTACATTTTAAATAGTTGCCTATGATAGCAAGGATCTATGTATTCAGGTAAAATCACCACCAAAACTTAGATATTTCAGGATCATGTGCTGAAGTATGCATTTTGTTGTTCATTTTCAGATATTGAGTGCTATCTTGTTTGATCCCCCATTCAGCCTTTCCTTACTAATCCAGAGTTTTGTTTTATAATTGTATATTCTGACCTAGACCATAAGCATTTCACTCCTTTTTCTAAGTAATAAATTTTTTTAACCACACAAACCATCAACAAATTTAGTTTACAGATGAAGAAAGGAAATTCATACATATAGCACACTCCCCACAGGGTGTGTCTTGACCAGCTAATTTCATAAGGAGAGAAGTCAGTAAGGTTTCATGGAGAAGGTAAAAGCTGAGATGGGTACAGGGAGGTGGCAAGAGGAAATATTTGGCGTAAGCAAAGTTAAGGAAGCAGCAGCAGAAAGAAGTTTGGAAATAAGTGCTTAGTACTTGTGCAAAATATCTTTTTGTCCTCCCAGATCCATTTTCCATCTTTTGGCTTCTGTGTCCCCTGGCACTTTGTTGGGTTTTTCTGGTATGGAGCCCCATTAGCAGGGAATAGAAGGAGAGGAGGAGAGCCAGGTGGAGATAAACCAGTGCTTACCAAGTCAGAGAATTCTCCTGAAGATAACTTGGGTTCTTCTTTTATTATCCTGGGTACTAAACCGTACCTTGCAGCTTCCCTGTACCTGGCTATGCCTTTGCAAACAGCCCCTTTATTAAACGCTCCTCAGATTTGCCTCTGATATTTCCTGTGGGAAATGCGCTTGAGTCAGCATCATGGAAACTCTGAGTTTTGAACATTGTTATTTGTTGCTAACCCCAGTTTTTTACTAGTATACTTATCTTCTTTCAAAATTTCCATGGTTCTCATTTCTTTTCTCCTGATTTCCTTACAAGATGATTGGGCTTTATTACACGTACACTATTCGGTTCTTTGATGTTTTGGGGTTTGTTGGCTGTTTGAGCTGACTTAGAAACTCTACGCCCATCAGGGCTGCTTTCTCCCCAGCATGACCAGTGCAAGCACAAGGCCTGAACGGGTCATGGGCGTTCATGGTTGCTGGGCTATTTGATATTCGGTAACGAATATCACTTGTAGATTAGTCTCTACCTCTGTTTCAATTTTGAAGAATCTAGCACTCTATTCAGCTTCTTAATGGAGAACTTAAGATGCCCGTAACCCATGCAAGTTTGAAATTTTTTGATATAATGAAGAGAGATTTTTTCTAAGGAGCTCTGGAGTGATGTATATACTTTTTATGAACTAGCTACATGACTATTTGAAATCACCTTTGAGCTTTAATTTCTTGATTTATTACATAAAGAAGTTTTCCATTCTTTATAATTTGATGGTCTGTAGGCTTAAATTGTGGTGGGTTTTCAGGGTGATCTAACAGACTTCTGCATATTCCTCTCAATGTAAAACAAGGCACGCCACTATGAGAGCTTATTTTTCTTCTTCTTCTTTTTTTAAAGATTTTATTTATTAGAGAGAGAGAGAGAGAGAGAGAGAGAGAGCGAGCGCACAAGTAGGCGGAGAGGCAGGCAGAGGGAGAGGAGGAAGCAGGCTCCCCGCTGAGCAAGGAGACCGATCAGGACTCGATCCCAGGACCCTGGGATCATGACCCGAGCCGAAGGCAGCTCCCTAACCAGCTGAATCACCCCGGTGTCCCAAGAGGTTACTTTTCCTCTAAGTTTTTGTTTATATTCCAGTTAATATACAGTGTAATACTGCATTTAGGTGTAGAATTTAATGATTCATCACTTACATACAACATGCTCATCACAACAAGGGCCCTCCTTAATACCCATCACCCATTTAATCCATGCCCCCAGCCACCTCCCCTCTGGAAACCACCAGTTTGTTCTCTATAGTTCTAGTCTGTTTCCTGGTTTGCTTCTCTTCCTCCTGCCTCCATTCACCTGTTTTGTTTCTTAAATTCCACATGCGTGAAATCATATGGTATTTGTCTTTCTCTGACTGACTTATTTCACTTAGCATAATACTGTCTCGGTCCATCCTAACCCAGTTAAAATATGAGCAGAAGACCTGAATAGACATTTTTGTAAAGAAGACTACAGGTAGCTATCAGACACATGAAAAGATGCTCAATATCACTCATCATGAGGGAAATACAAATCAAAACCATGGTGAGATAACACCTCATACCTATCAGATTGGCTAAAAAATGTTTTTTAAAGATTTTACTTATTTGAGAGAGACAGCGACAGAGATAGCAAGAGAGCACAAGCAGGGAGGAGAGGGAGAAACAAGCTCCTGCTGGGCAGGAGACCTGATGTGGGGCTTGATCCCAGGACCCTGGGATCATGACTTGAGCCAACGGCAGACACTTAACTGACTGAGCCACCCTGGTGCCCCATATACTGGCTAAAATTAACACACGAAACAACAGGTGTTGGCAAGGATGTGGAGAAAGGGGAACCTTCTTACACTGCTGGTGGGAATGGAAACTGGTGCAGCCACTCTGGAGAACAGTATGGAGACCCCTCAAATAGTTAAAAATAGAACTACTCTACAACCCAGCAATTGCTGGGTCAAAAACACTGATTCGAAGGGACACATGCACGCTGATGTTTATAGCAGCATTATCAATAGTGCCCAAACTATGGAAAGAAAAGCCATTATTCTTTTTTTAAAGATTTTTATTTTTATTTATTCATTTGACACAGAGAGAGGAGAGATTACAAGTAGGCAGAGAGGCAGGCAGAGAGAGAGGAGAGAGGAGGAAGCAGGCTCCCTGCTGAGCAGAGAGCCCGATGTGGGCCTCGATCCCAGGACCCTGGGATCATGACCTGAGCCGAAGGCAGCGGCTTTAACCCACTGAGCCACCCAGGCGCCCGAAAAGCCATTATTCTTTAATGGTAGTGAAATATTCTCTATTGTCTGGAACTGGATAAGCCTCATTTCTATTTATGGGTTAATTTGCATGGGTAAATGCTAATCATGGTATTAATACCATTTTCTGATTTCTACTGATCTTTGAGTTTGCTGGATCCATTTTCCTTTTTTTTTGGATTTCTGACTCAATGCAACAGAACATATGGGGGCCTTGTGTAATGTGGTAGGTCTGGATGCCACTTACTGGTTGGAATGGTTGACTAAACAGTGCAATTATTAATCTATCCACACTGGTATTTGAGTAGAGTAACTGATTGGTTTACTGATTTGGATAGAGTTTGACAGAGTAAAAACAATAGTGTGTTACTTTCCCTAGGGTGGGAGCCTGCTGGATGAGACTTGCTCATTTTCCTGGATTGATTGATTAACTGATTACTCTGTACATGGTACTTAGTTATGTTTTTGCCCAGGATGACTGAGCTATGCAGGAATGTTGGCAATGATATTGTGTTCCTGTGGAAGATCAGAATGGTCTGGAAAAAGAAACAAACTTACAGGAGCCAGCCTTTTTAGAAATCAAGCCACTTTCTACTAACCTACCATTTGGGATTTCTTATTTTAAAATATATTTTATCAAGTTCAGAGTGTTAGACTTTTAAGTTTCTCTTCTGCTCCTTGTTACAAGTACTCCAAAGGGCTGCCCGTTTTTTCCCCCTAAAATCAGCTTTCAATTTGGTATCTTTGATGTTATCAAGCTGCTCTGCTTTTTGAAGGAGAGAGAGAAATTATATTGGCTGCCTCTATAGTCAGGTTGCTAATGTCAACTGATTGCTTGGAATGGCCCAGTCTATACCTAGTTAGTAACATACTGGGACTGAACAGAGCTGTTGAATCTGTGTTCTAGAATTCCTTTTCACCATACCTATGGTTTTCCAGGGTATCAGGAGGAATGAAGAAGTACCAGCGGGGAGAAAATAGCTGCTGTGCTCCTGATACTCTCTTTTACAATCTCACATTTGGCTAAAACAACATTTTTTTCCTGCTGTGTGATGTGCTGCCTGGCCCAAAAAGATGAATACAGAAAAGGATCCAAGAGATTAAAAGGTCAATGGATTATCCATTAAGCAATCAAGTCTCAATATACCTCAATTTGTCTGGGTCATGATTTATTGCCTAGGATAAATGGACCAAGATCTGTTAGTTTTCCCCTGGGACTGTTGTCTTTCAAATAGCTGCTACGGCCATTGCTTTGAGCCCTGGTCACTATTGTGTACATTTTGACTAGTTGGCAGTATTTTAAAATTACTTTTAAGTATCACCCAGCTCAGATTATTTTAGCTGTTAAGGGCACAAAGCTTTTTGAAGGTCAAAGGCAAATAACTAGGGGAATTCAATTCAGTAAACAAGGGAAGAAGATCTCTCTATATTGTGTTTCATGCACATGGCCGGTGTCCAGATCGCCTGTTCATTGGAACACTGTTGGGAAGAAAAGGCCAAGCTTTGCTGAACTTGCAGGAAATAGTATGGTATGTTAATTTGCATTGTATTTGCATATTAGTTTCTAATGGGTTAATTCTACCCTGGCATCAACCTCGGGAAAATAAGCAGTTTCCTGTGCATACTAAACACGAAGTAGCTTCACTCCAACTGTTTTAACATTCTGAAATGTTCCCAGGCTCAGATGTCCTACAACCTTGGTTTTCCACTTGGGGACTGGGGAGCGTGATACAATCAGTTGCTTGGTACATTTTATTTGGTAGCTTTAGATGATAAAAGCTTTATCAGATAACCAACAGTATGCTGAAGCAAAGCCAGAATGGTTAAAAGCAATTCTAGGCAAAGAGGCCGTGCCATTCCCAAAGAGCCTGCATTTTGAGGAAAATCCCAGGTCATGGAGAAAGTGGAATGGTCAGTGTTTTCTCTAGCAGGTTTCAGGCGTGGCTGTTTCAAACAGCCCTACACCAGAATTCTTAGGCATTGCTTCTTAGGAGTAGTAGATGGTCTTACAATAAAGAGAGGATTAAAAATGATGAATCACAGATTCTGTTAACTATATACCATGAATACTTGTAAGTATCAGTTCTTTCCTTCATCTCCGTAGACACTAAGTGGCTAGTTACACACGTTTCTAAAGGGATATGTTATGATCTGCTTGGGGAACCAGCTAAGAGCACAACTCATGAAATGTGATTTTAGTCATTGGAACAATTTTGACTCTTGGGTAAATCACAAAGGATTTCTTTTTTTTTTTCCTCCAAGATTTTATTTAAGTTCAATTGAGTTAACATACAGTGTAGTATTAGTTTCACGAGTAGAATCTGGTGATTTATCACTTGCATACAACACCCAGTGCTCATCACAACAAGTACCTCCTTAATGCCCATCACCCTTTCACTCTCCCCCTCCCCTCCCCTCCAGCAACCCTCAATCTGTCCTCTATTAGTTAAGTCTCTTATAGTTAAGTCTGTCCTCTTATGGTTTGCCTCCCTTGCTGCTTTTATCTTATTTTATTTTTCCTTCTCTTCCCCCATGTTCATGTTTTGTTTTTTAAATTCCATATGTGAGTGAAATCATATGGTATTTGTCTTTTTCTGACTGACTTATTTTGCTTAGCATACACAGTCTAGGTCTATCTATGTTGTTGCAAATAGCAAGATTTCATTGTTTTTGATGGCTGAGTAATATTCCTGTGTGTGTGTGTGTGTGTGTGTGTGTGTGTGTGTGTGTGTGTGTGTGTATTCTACATCTTCTTTATCCTTTCATCAGCTGATGGACATTTGGGGTCTTTCCATACTTTGGCTATTGTTGATGGTGCTGCCATAAATATAAGGGTGCATGTACCCCTTCAAATCAGTATTTTTGTACCCTTTGGATAAGTACCTAATAGTGAAATTCCTGGGTTGAAGGTAGCTCTACTTTTAACTTTTTTAGAAACCTCTACACTGTTTTTCAGAGTGACTGCACAAGTTTGCATTCCCCAACAGTGTAAGAGGGATCCACAAAGGATTTATTTCTTTTTGGATGAATGATCCCTTTTATTCAGCTTTGGCTGCTGCATTTATATTTGCCTAGATTTTAAGTGATCTAAACTACATAGTATTTTATGACTCTGAAAACTTCCCCCCACCCCAGAAAGTCAAATTCAGGACTGACCAATGTATGTAGACCAGTTATTCCCAGTTTTGGAAAATATTAGAATTGGGGATAGTTGTGGATTTATTGTAAACAGGGTCTTCATTGTATGTGCAAACCAGGTATTAGATACAACCTAAATAAGTCCTATGCTTCCTATCCATTTCATTTATTTTTCATATATGTGAAGATGTTATCACAATGCATAAAATATTACTATAAAACATTAATAAATTCCTAGTATATTCTGTCATTGTATATTTTTGCAATAAATGGATACTGGTGAGTATTTTATGAGGCTGTAGGTTTTTGTTTTTAAATACCGTGGAGACTGTGTGGTCCTTATAGAAACAAATTAAATTGACACTTAAAAACTCAGCTGTTAGTGTGAGAGTTGAGACTTGGTTACATGATCATTTCTCGAAACTCCACATAGAACTTTAGGAAAGTTAAAATTACCTTGTAGCTGGTTCTTTGCTGAGTGCGTTTTCTGGGATGGTACATCTGTGTTCTAAAACTGCCTGCTAACATTATTCTTTTGTTTCTTGTGGGGTGCGGAAGTTGTAGATTTCTCCAAAAATTTGAACACACATGAACTAACTTCTGTTTTACAGTGGCCTTGTGAGACAGTAGAATCAGAATCATGAAATTAGGGGTGAAGGAGATCTTAGCAATTTTGGAGCTTAACCCTTTCATGTTATTGATTTGTACCGATGATGTTGGCCAGGGACATGACAAGACTTGGTCAGCACTATATACCTATTCCATAGTGAAGCTGGGGCAAGACCCAGCCCTCTTTATTCCTTGGTCAAGACTTTTAGGCTATTATCACATTAGTACATGGACAATGAAATGCAGATTAGCTTAAATGATCCTGGGCAAACGTGATAACTCTACAATACCGCCAGACTCACAGTTTGGGTAAGCTTGGACTCCTATAAACTGAGAAGTACGTGTTTAAATACTTAAAGTTAACTTAGGGTGAGAGGAGCTACTTGGAGGCATTTGTTCAATAAAAATTAAAATTTTAGTAGGAGAGATAATTGAAGGAAGTAAAAAAGAACCACCTGAGAGATTTCTGTGGTCCCTTGTCTTGATTTTAATGATCACCATGTACCTCAGAGCCAGCCAGCAATCTGATACTTTACATCCTGAGGAAAGAGAAAGCTGAAAGTGGCGGCAGTGGAAATACTCAGATTTGTTTGATTGGAGCCTTGAAAGCGGTCTCCACTAGGGACTGAGAAATAGGCACATGGGTGATAGGTTTGACTATTTTGGCCCAAAGGAACATTTTGGTGGGCTCAGAATTTATTAGATGAGGCCATTTTTGTGGCTTTTAAGACTTCAATTATAAAAGTAATGTTACAAAAAAATAAAAGCAGTAGAAACTATTACCCATAATCCTTGACCATGAAGGCTTTAATGCTCCCCTTAGCTGGACTAAATTTTAAGCAGGTTTCCTGCTGACCATAGGCCCCTGACTCCCTTTTGTTAGAGCATTTACTTTAGCAAAGTTGAAATTATAATTTTCTTCCCTCCCCCTTTGGGATGTAAATCTTCTCCCGGCCTCTTGTCAGTTTTATAGCCCAGAAATATCTTTCCAAGGACCTGGGGGCCGTCCCTTTGAAATATAATCACCAAGAAAGATAATGCCCCTATTTCCCAGTTTCTGTTGGGGGGGGTTGGGGGGGAAGGTGATAGGATCTTATCTTTACCAAGTGCCAATTAGCAAACATGTGTTCTAATCACAGCCCCCCCCCCACTAATAGGGGTAAGAATGTTAATATGGATAACGTGAAGTTTAAAGTTTAATGACACAGATACAGTTTTTTAAATATTTTATTTATTTATTAGAGAGAGAGAGAGAGAGAGAGAGAGAGAGAGATTAAAAGTAGGCAGAGAGGCAGGCAGGAAGCAGGCTCCCCGCTGAGCAGGGAGCCCGACATGGGGCTAGATCCCAGGACCCTGAGATCATGACCTGAACCGAAGGCAGAGGCTTTAACCTGCTGAGCCACCCAGGCACCCCCGACACAGATACATTTATGCTTTGGTTATCACAGACAAAAAGAAAGCAGAGAAACTAAGCAATGACTGCCCTTGGGTTTGGCAGTGAAGCAGCTGAACTAAACCAGGAATGCTAATTTATACTGTATTAAAATCTTTTAAATTGAAAAACAGAAAACCTCCAATCTCTCCATGAATTTCCTCCACTACTTTTCCTCTAGTTCACCCAAGTGCTTAAAAGCTTTCCTGCCTTTTGTTTCAGTGGAGTTGAGTTCAGTCTCTTGGACATATTGCAGTAGTCCCTCTTCCCTGTTTGAAGAGTCTTGAATAAAGTCAGTCCTGCCTGTTCATCTCCACCCAGTGCATTTTTTTTCTTTGCTATCCCACAGCCCTAAAGGAAAGATTCGTTTTTATTTCTTCATATCCCTGTTCAGTCTTCTTCCATAAACATACGGCATGCGTACACTCAAAGTGAGTCTACATCTACATTTTCATTTATCCTAAGCATTTTTCTGGGTTGCTCTGTAATGGTCATCATTATCACAGGATACTTTTTAATATAATGCCTATATTAGCTTACTTTTTTCTACTTGAGACAAATGTTAGCTAAACAGGGTAACAACACACAATTACAATGTTTGTTCAGATGCTCAGCCTTTCTCATCATACGGTAAGGCTACAAGAGTGTATTCATTTTTGTGTTATTTTGGTAACATTAAGGCCATGAAAATTAAACTCAGCTGTAAGGAGGCAGGGTATGGTAATTAATGTTCATTTTTGTTAGTCAGTTCTGGTAGGTTAGCTCTAAATTAATCCAGGCTGTTTCACAGTCCTTAATTGCGCCCTACAAAATGTGATCACGCACATTTGGCTATATATTATTGAGGATATTGTTTCCAAAAATACTTGTATTAGGCTGTGAGTGCTAAATGAATTGGAATAGTACAAAAGGAGAAGTCAGTGATAAGCAAGGGGAAATGGGACAGATATTTCATTATTAATGAGCATACACTATTCATACAAGGACATATTAGGACATGACAAATAGGAAGACAAAGAATAGTAACTTGTAGGAGAAAGAATGTAGAATAATCAGGGTCTCAGGTGGTAGGTGCAGGCAGTGAGCTGTACAAAACAGAATTAGATGTTAGTGATAAGGTTTAGAGGGGAGTTCATGTTGTGACATATTCCGTTTGTGTCCTTATTTGTTGCATCTCATGAAATGAAACCATTTTCTTAATGGTGCAGCTGAAATATTCCCTTAAGACATCTTGAATTCGATGGTGGCGATATGTCAACTTGCTGTTCAAAGGGTAACCAGAATGCTTTTGTGGAATGAATACTAAATGATCTTGAGGTTTTTTGGGGTTTTTAAAAATCATTCGGTTTTTTTTTGGAGGGAGGCGGGGTAAGTCTCAGGTGAAGGTAAAGACTATAGGTATAGTAGAAATGAGTAAAATTTGGCACATTTTTTTTAACTCTATCCTGTTTAAAAAAAACAAAAGAAAGTTCTCTATAACTGTCTGTAGAGGTAATATAGGCTGTAGGGTATTTAAAAGAATTTGCTGAACTGTGAAGACTGACATTTGAGTCATAAAATCAGATGTTGTTTAACAAAGTTAATACATTTTAAGCTTCTTCTGTCTCTAGAATTAATAAAATGACAGTGATTTGTGATTGTGGAATTGAAAACAGATTGGCTTGCATTTCGAACCATGTCAAGTTTAATTTGGCAGAGATATTAATTTGAGCTGGTTTTATGTTAATAGCTATGGAGAAACATTATTGGGACCAGAACATTCAGCCAGATGTACTGAGCATGTGCCCTATGGATTCACACAAGCTAAAGATGGATTCAAGGAAGATAAAAAGATGCCAACTCATCATAAGCCTGTGATTCTTGGCTCTCTGTCCTTATATCTCAGAAACCCTGAGCCATTGGATTTCCCAAATCAATATTTCCTAATTATTATACCAGGGCTCACTTTATATTGTGTCAAGAAAAATTTTTTATTTCAAACATGTATGACCTTTACAAAGTGTCACAAGGTGTGATTGGTGTGACCCTGTTCTCTCTGCTGAGATTGCCTCACAAATTTTATATATTCGAAAGTCAAGAGTTCCCAAACTTTTGTCATTCTTAATGACTTTTTATGTATTCATCTAAATCAGGTGAGTACAAATCCATTTTGTTGATTGTACTCATTGCTGTGAAGTAACTATTCAAGTAATTCTGGAACTTACTAAAAGATGACTTATGTTCCAGGAACTGTTTTATTCACTCAAGATAAAGAAGTAAACAAAAGAAAGTTACATTATGTTCAAGGTTAATGAGGAACGAGAGCTAGTGATAAATAAACTCAAAATATATTCTAATGAAAAGTAAAGCAGGACTAAGGGAGTAGTAGTGAGGGGTGCAGGATGGTATTTTATCTGAATCATGTAAATCTTTTCTGAAAAGAAACAGTTGGACATGGCCCTAGTGGAAGCACGAGAAGAAGTGTTCTGAGGACAGAACGTGCTATGCAGTGGGAGCCGTCAGTGCAAAGGCTCCGAGAAGAGTACAGGCTGGGGGTGTAAGGAACAGTTAGGAGTGTGGTCTAGATCTAGTAGGGGTACGTAGGAGGTGGTAGAAGCAGAGTCAGTGAAAGACATAGTAGGGGACTGTAAGTTATGATGAGTTAGCAGGATTTCACTCTGAATAAAATGAGAAGGCATAGATGGGTTGTGAATAGAGAGATTTGATCTGACTCAAATATTTAAAGAATTACTCTGATATTTGAATGTTGAATAAAATCCAGGACGAAAATAGGGAGAATGGTTAGAAGTTTCTTGTAAGAATCCAAACATGAGAAGACAGTGCCTTGGACCAGGGAGGTAACATTGTCAGTAGCACAAAGTGGGCAGTTTCAGGGTATATTTCAATGTAAAATAGTAGTATTTGCTGATGGATGGGAAGTGGAACGTGACAAAGGGAAGTAAAGGCTAAAACAAGATTTCGGTCTGATAGGATAGAATTATCAGTTAATGAGGTGGAAAAGACAGCATCTTGGATTGAAAACGAGTAGGTGCTAAGTATGTGTTTGGGAAGCTTTCATTGTAAGATACTTACTAGATTTTCGTTTGCAGTTACTGAATAAAAAGTCTGGATTTCAGTGTCATATTGAGACTGGAGATGCAAATCTGGCCATTGGTATATGGGTGGAAGTTAAAAGCCTTGCTATTGGATGACAACTCCTAGCGAGTAGGTGAGGGTGGGCCCTTGAATATGCTGTCAGATACAGACTGGGACAACCAGGCAGATAGACCCAACTACTGAGAACTGTTTGTGGTTGGATGAACATCAATAGGAAGGACCATCCTACAAGCCAAGTGATGACCACCTTCTAAGAAAGAAGGAAAAATAGATAATCTCGAATGTTTCTAATAGGCCAAGGAATCCAAGGACTAAGTGATCATTAGACATTTCAAAATGAAGATCAGTGGTGATTTTGTTAAGAATTATTTTTAAGTAATCAGAGGGCAAATGCCTGTTAGGGATGGGCCCTACAGAATAGAGAGAAGGGTCATACTTAGGATAGATGATTTTTTCCAGGTATTTGCAATAAGGAGGAAAAATAGATGCTATGGATATTGTTGGGAAGGCGAAGCAAGAGAGATGGTTTAAGATGTTGGTATGAAGAGCAGGATAATTTATTATCAGAGATAAACCTAGTTAGTTTAGGAAACACTTGAAGAAAATCTGATTCTAGACACTATTTCTGCCACCACCTCCTTTCCCTTTTGGTAAATGATTCTTCATGGTGCCGTATCCATCTCGAATGAAGTGCATCCTAGCCGCACACCTTCCTAGGGCTCCCAGACATCTTTTGACACAGAGTTGGGCAACAAGAATCCAAAGGGCTTTCTGCCAAACAGAAAAATATGTGTCATGCATTGTGATGCAATGTCCCTCAGCCTCCAAATGGGCCAGCTTGGAACTTCAAGTTGATTAAATTGGAATCAAATGGACTCCTAATTCTGCACAGCAGTTTTCTGCACAATGGTGTTAAATTTACTACAACTCAGCCAAGGGTAGCACATGCCATATAATTTCACGACTCGTACCTCTTTGGGTTTTGATTTACTGGGAAGTGGCTTGCTGTTGACTGGAATGCAAACAAATGTTCCCTTCTAAAAAGTGAGTATAATGATGGCACTTTTCCCTCCGTCTTACATATGCACTCTCTTTCTCAAACTTTAGTACCACTTCTGGGACAATTAAGATAATTCGGTCATTTAAGTACTAACAGCCACAGCGGTCTTAGAACCACTTACTTTTTTAGTACTAAAATGCAGTAAAAGGACATTATTGCTTATTGGAATTTTAATGTCTTTTATTGGGCTTGAACTATAAAGAGCATTGAAGTTGACTTTGTATTTGTTCTTAAGTAGACATTGAAAAGCAGAAAGAAAGGAAAGAAGTTTATTAAAATTCACCTTAAATGACTCTAAGTTTGAAACCACCTTGGTGGTATCTTTTGAAAACACTGTTTTGACTTGGACTTGAGAGGTCTGTGGACAGCTCGGGAGGGACTTTTTTTTCTTCTTTTTCTTTTTTTTCAGAGGAAGGAAGATATTGAAGCAAAGAAAAAACAGGGGTCTCTAGTCCTTTCAACCTAAGAGCTTTCTTTCCAAAGATGAAAAACTAATTGTATTCATTTCGTGGTTGTCATGAAGCCACTAATCAATTCAGATCCACATCATACAGCCCTTAATAATGTAGTTAGCCTGCTGGAAGTCAGTTGTGCCTTCTTTCTTTTCTTAATTTTTTTTTAAAGATTTTATTTCTTTATTTGACAGAGAAAGAGAGATCTAAAGTAGGCAGAGAGGCAGGCAGAGGGAGAGGGGGAAGCAGACTCCCTGCCAAGCAGAGAATCTGATGCAGGCCTCGATCCCAGGACCCTGAGATCATGACGTGAGCCGAAGGCAGAGGCTTAAGCCACTGAGCCACCTAGGTGCCCCTCAGTTGTGCCTTCTATTCCAGTTGTAACGGCAACTGTAATGAGAAGGTGAAGAGGGTCCACTTCCTTTAACTCTGTGCGGTGGGCAAATGTCCATGTTTGCAATGAAGGGCATTGTCAGGGATGAGTTTTGGAGAATGAACGTTCTGGAAAGTTGCTTCTGCACATTGAACGTGATTATCAGAAGGAGACATGACGGGGTATCTTGGAGTGCTGACTGACTTTAGAGTTAGCAGCCCTAGGCTTTAATACTACCTCCGCCACTTATTAATTGGATGGAGTCCCTGAATGTCAGTTTTCTTCTCAGCACAATGGGGATGAAGATCACAGCAAGAACAGGAACGGTAAGAGCAAATACATATAGGACTGTAGTCAAGCAGTATTCTAAATCCTTTTTATTTATTAGCTAACTTAATTATCAACAATGCAGATAGGTGCGTATGATTTTATCTTTGTTTTGTAGATGAAGAACTGAAGCACAGGATAGATAAATAACCTTTATAAGATCTTAAAACTAATCAGTGACACAGACTAGGTTTTAAACCAGGCAGTGGGATTCTAAAGTCTGTTCCTTTAACCACACTCTGATTCTAATAGGGACCATGGAAAGTAAAGGAGACAATGTAGACAAACTTTCTGGCATGTCGTACCATGTCTTTAACAGATGCTGAGTATTATTGATGGGGTTCAGAGATCCCATTGTCTTCTATTTTCAATCAAAATGTGGGAGGCTGGTATGGTAAGAAATAGAACTGGTTCAACCTAGCAAAGCAAAAATAAAGAATTTAAGGCAATTATCTAATAATTTCAACTGAAAAAATAACCAAATCCAAAACAGGAAGATGAGCACTGGGTGTTATATGAAAATGTTGAATCACTACATTGTATATAGTATAGTATATAAAGCACACCTTACATAAAGTGTATACTGTCACTGTTTTGTATACTATGTTAACTGGAATTTAAATAAAAGCTTAAAAAAATTTGTAATTCAAACAGGATAAGACCCTTTCCACTGCGGTTATCTTGCCCTTGATAAAATTGCTATCTTCATTCTCTATTATTGCCCTTTGTCTTCGTAACCATTCAAAACCTTCACTGTCATTTCAGATCAGTGGCTCTGTCAGCTTCCTCACTGGCTTCAATCTCATCTTTGTTTCACTTTCTTTGACTTTGTCTGACGTAGCTGTAATTTGCTAAACTTTTAGAAAGATGGCCCCCACAACTGATAAAATGGGACTCTACTCCGTTACTCTTGGATTAAAGGGTATCCTGTTGTTGTCAATTTGTTTATATCCAAATTTACAAATTTTCAGGTAGTTAAGGACACCAACTGCTTGACATTTGAAAGTGTTGGTTTTTTTTTCTCCTTTTCCCTCTTTTTCTTCTTGTAACATAATAGGAAGGAGAGTTTCTTGAAAATAATGTTGACATTAAATGAAGGCCACTAAACTCTTAAAATTATCCAATTTGGCCTTGTTAGTGGAATTATCCATTGTCTTCTCATAACCTGGCTATAAACTGAGTGCTTAATTAAATAGTGTCCCCTTTAGCTTGGTAAATAGGCCAATTTATAGGAGCCATTATTTAATAGAAAGCAATCTGGAGCTGTACTAGTAAATGTGATTCAAAACCTTTTGTTACGTTCTTCCATCAATCACTTAATATCCTTGAAACTTTATATCCCTCTTTGTATGCTATAGATATCAACGCCTACCTCACAGTGCTGTTATGAGTCTGAAGCATTATATATGTAAATCACCAAAATTTTGAGTCCAAATGTCAGCATTCCAATGCTTAGAAAGCAGCTCCAAATTCTTTCAGAACCTGTCTGTTTCCAGCTCACCGCTCTTTCACCTCTAGGCTGTGCTGCTAATCCTTGTGAGCCAGTATGCTTGCTCAGACTCCAGCCATCACATCCAATTTCAGGCACCACGATATAGAAAAGGGTTAAAAAAAGACAGGTCCCCACTAACTTTCAGGGTAATTTCATAGAAGTCAGTGCATCTGGAGACTTAATCATATGGCCACACACACACACACACACACGCACACGTAGTTGTGAGGAGGAATAAGTGGGACCATCATTTACTTGGGCAGCAAAAGACCTAGCTAAAAATTGGGCTACTTAATTCTAAACGAGAAGAGAATGTTTTTTGGGAGGCAGCAAGAGTGTCTGCCACCGATGGCAGTAGTGACTATGATTTTATCCTTTAAATTGAGCAACGACAAAAAAAGTGAAAATCTTTACTGAAATGTGTTTCTATTCTGATGCTTTATCTTTTAGCATAAACAATATAATGGCTGTGGAAACTATTAAAAGGAGTAAAATGACTAAGTAATTGTGAAGAGAAATGTTTGTTTCCTTTTATGGTGAGTGGATTTATAAGTGCATGTGTATTATAAGTGCTTGTATATTAAAGAATCATGAGCTAAGGGATAATTTTACATAAGGGTCAGAGATGTTTACAAAACACAGCTAAGTGAAACATCAAAGGAATTTGACATCAGCTTTGGTTGAAAGTTTTTTGAGACTAGCATAGGGTCAAAATCTTTGATAGAATATGATTTTGTTTTATGAAAATATGCACAGATCTCTTTTGTTCTTACAAGGGACTTACTGTTAAACTCATTCATATAGTATATTTAAAAAAAAACAAAAAACAATTAACAAAATGGCAATTGGTACATACCTATAAATACTTACTTTAAATGAAAATGGATTAAGTGCCCTAATCAAAAGATGTAATGTGGCTGAATGGGTAAAAATAAGACCCATCTATATGCTACCTACAAGATACTTATTTCAGATCCGAAAGTGAAGGGATAGAAAAGGTTATTATTCCATGTAAATTGAAATGAAAAGAGCTGGTATAGCTATACTTATATTAGACAAAATAGACTTTAAAACAAAGACTGTAATAAAGAAAAATATATAATGACAAAAGGGTCAATCTAACAAAAGTATATAACATTTGTAAATATGTATATTTATCCACCCAACATAGGAGTACCTAAATATATAAAGCAAATACTAACAGGCATAAAGGGAGAAATTGATAGCAATACAATAGTAGTAGGAGACTTTATTCTCAGACTTACATCAACAGGTAGATCATAGACAAAAAGTCAATAAGGAAACATTGGTTCTAAATGACACATTAGACTACATTGAACTAGTAGATATATACAGAACATTCCATCCAAAAGCAGCAAAATACACATTTTTTTTTTCAAGTGCACATGGAACATTCTCTTCAGGACAGATTACATGCTATGGTACAAAACAAGTTTCAGTAAATTTAAGAAGATTGATATAACATCAAGAATCTTTTTTGACCACAATGGTATGAAACTAGAAATCAGTTACAGGAAGAAAACTGGAAAAATCACAAATATGTGGAGATCAGACAACATGCTGCTGAACAACCAATAGGTCAATGAAGAAATCAAAAGGGAAAAAAAAAAAACTTTAGAGAAATAAAAGCGGAAATCCAGTATCTATGAGATGTAGGTCTAAGAGGGATGTTTGTAACAATATAGGACTACCTCAAGAAACAAGAAAAATCTCAAACAATCTAACTTTGTATCTAGGGGAAATAGAAAAAGAACAAAACCTAAAGTTAGTAGAAGAAAGAAAATATTAAAGATCAGAACATATAAAAAAGAAATAGAGAATAAAAAATAGAAAAGATAAATGAAACTTTAAGAGCTGGTTCTTTGAAAAGATAAAACTGACACACATTTACCATAACCCAGCTAGGAAAAGAAATAGTATCAAATAAATAGGAAAGGAAAGAGAAGTTGCAAGTGATCTGATACCACAAAAACACAAAGTATCAGGAGACTACCATGAACAATTTATAGACCAAAAAAATTAGACAACATAGTATAAATGGATAAATTCTTAGAAACATACAGTCTTCCAAGACTGAAACATGAAGAAATAAAAATCTGAATAGACTAATTACTGTTAAGGACATTGAATTGGTAGTAGAAAAGCCTCCCAACAAACCAAAGTCTGAGACCAGACGGTTTCACTGGTGCATTCTACCAAACAGTTAAAGAAAAGTTAAGATCATCTTCAAACTCTTGCAAAAATTTGGAGAGAGGAGAGTAATTCTAAACTCATTTAAAGAGACAAGGACACCACAAAAAGAGAAAAATTATAGACCAATATGTCTGATGAACATAGATGCAAAAGTTTTCAATAAAATATTAGCAAACCAAATTCAAGAATACAATAAAAGAATCATACAACATAATCAAGTGGGATTTATTCCAAAACTGGAAAGATGTTTCAAGATCCACGAATCAGCATGAAACACCACACTAACTAAAGGATAAAAAGGATATGATCAACTCAACAGATTCAGAAAAATCATTGATAAAATTCATCATTTATGATAAAAACTCTCAACAAAGTGGGTGTAAATGGAACATAATTCAGTATAATAAAGTTGTGTATGAAAAACCCATTGCTAACCTCACATTCAACAGTGAAAAGTTGAAAACTTTGCCTCTAAGGTCAGCTACAAGACAAGAATGCCCATTCTTGTCACTTTTTTTCAACTTAGTAGTGGAAGTTCTAGTCAGAGCAATTAGAAAAGAAAAGAAATAAAAGTCATCCAAATGAGAAAGGAAGTAAAGCTGTCAATATTTGCAGATGACATGCTATTATATGTAGAAAACCCTAAAGACTCCATCAAAAAAAACTACCAGAACAAATGAATTCAGTAAAGTAGCAGGATACAAAATCAATATATAGAAATCCATTGTATTTTTATACACCAATAAACAACAGAAAGATAATCCCATTTACAATTGTAACATAAGAATGAAATGCCTAGGAATAAATTTAACCAAGGAGGTAGAAGACCTGTACAATTGAAAACTATAAGACATTGAGGAAAGAAATTGACCAAGTTACAAATAAATGGAAAGATCATTGTGCTCATGGATTGAAGTAATTAATATTATTAAAAATATCCATACTACCCAAAGCAGTCTACAGATTCAGTTCAATCCCTATTAAAATGTCAATGGAACTTTTTTTTTTAACAGAACTGGAACAAATCTAACATTTGTTGGAACTACAAAAGACTCTGAATAGACACAATAATCTCAAGAAAAAAAGAACAAAACTGGAGGTATCATGCTTCCTGATTTCAAATTGTACTATAAAGCTGTAGTGATCAATACAGTATGATATTTGCATAAAACAGACACATAGATCAATGGAACGGGATGGAAAACCCAGAAATAAGCCCGCACCTATTTGGTCAATTTACCACAAAGAAACCAAAAACATACAATGGGGAGAAGACCGTCTTCTCTTAAGTCAATGTTGGGAAAACTAGACAGTCACGTGCAAAACAAATTGAACTAGAACACCGTTGTAGACCATACACAAACATTAACTCAAAAGGATGAAAGACATATATGTAAGACCCGAAACCATAAAATTCCTAGAAGAAAATGTAAGAGGAAAGCTTCTTTACATTGGTCTTGGTGCTGAACTTTTGGATCCAACTCCAAAGGCAAAAATAAAAAAAGTGGGACTACATTGAACTAAAAAGCTTCCACATAGCTAAGGAAACCATCCTCAAAATGAAAAGACAACTTACTGACTAGGAGAAAATATTTTCAGATTATATATCTAATATGTGGTTAATATCTAAAAAATATGAAGAACCCAAACAACTCAATAGCAAAAAAAAAAAACTGATTAAAAAATTGGCAGAGGATCTAAACAGAGATTTTTCTCTAGAAGACATACTGATGACCAACAGACACATGAAAAGATGTTCAACATCACTAATCATCAGGGAAATATAAATCAAAACCACAAAGAGATGTCACCTCACACCTGTTAAAATGGGTATTATCAACAGGATAAGAAAAAAACAGTGCTGGTCAGGATGTGGAGAAAGGGAACCCTCAGACACTCTTGGTGGAAATGTAAATTGGTGCAGCTACTATGGAAAGCAGTAAGGACATGCCTCAAAAAGTTTAAAAATAGAACCACCATATGATCCAGCTGTTCCATTTTGGAGTATTTATTCAAAGAAATTAAAACACTGATTTGAGAAAAGATAAATGCACCTTATGTTTACTGCATTATTTATGATAGCACAACATGGAAACAATCTTAGTGTCAGTAGATGGATGACTGGATGGGGAAGATGTCATACACACACACACACACACACACACACTGAATACTATTCAGCTATGAAAAAGTAAATCTTGCCGTTTGCAACAACATGGATGGACCCTGAAGGTACGATACCAAGGAAATGAGTCAGATTGAGAAATACCACATGATTTAAATTATATGCAGAATCTAAAAATCAAAGCAAAAGAAAACAAAACTCATAGATACAGAGAATATATTGGTGGCTGTTGGGTAGGCAAAATGGGTGAAAGGTAAATGTATAGTGATGAAGGGTAACTAGACTTTTTGTAATCACTTCGTAGTGTGTACAAATATTGATTGTGTTGTACAGCTGCAATGAATGTTGTATACTAACTTTACCTCAATATAAAGAAAAAATAAAAAATCAAGATAGTTGTGTGTATGATGAAAAATATTAAATAAATATAATGCATTAGTATTTTATAAATACATATTAGGATCTACAGAATAGCATGTGACTTACTATAGCTTGTTCTCATAATTGGAACTGACATCCTATATAGTAGAGATATATCCCAATACTTCATCTGTAAAATAGGGCTGATTGTAAATTAGTAACTCAGCAGTGCTAAATTTTTACCTTTTTGGTCAAGGATAAAGCAATAATGACATAGGTAGGTAGCATTAGCATTTTATATATGCTTGAGAATATTATTTATATGATGTCTAATAATTATTTCTCTTATTTCACTTTGTCACTCTATACTTGACAAACAAGTGTACAGGATACCTGACTTAACAGATGAAATATCTGGCCCTTCAGATTTTTTTTTTTTGCATTATATAGGTGCTATTTTTTGCAGTCTTGTGGACTTTTCTGTACAGATAGGTCAGCAGACCCAGTGCATGCCTGTAGAAAAAATGGGTGTGATTCTTATGACAAATTGCAAAGAAAAGAGGAAAATACATACAGATAAAACTAGAATATGTTAGAAAGGGCATGAAAAATTTAGAGTTGGTCTAGAAAAGTGGTTGTACCCTGGGATAATAATTCAGTATCTAAGGTTATAGGTATGGCTAAGAAAAAAAAATTAAACTGAAAAATTAAAGTGATGTCCTTACTTTCATTATATTAGTGTATCAACCTAAAAGTGCTACAATATTAAGTGAGATGGCTTTAAAAAAGCAAAATACTACATTTTAGAGAGTTAAGTCAGAATGGCTTCTCCTGGGGCATCTGGGTGGCTCAGTCATTTAAGCATCTGCCTTCCGCTCAGGTCATGATCCCAGTGTCCTGGGATCCAGTCCTTCATCAGGCTCCTTGCTCAGTGGCGAGTCTGCTTCTCCCTCTCCCTCTCCCTCTGCCTGCTGCTCCTTCTGCTTGTGGTCACTCTCTCTCTCTCTCTCTG
This sequence comes from Ailurus styani, assembly GCA_002007465.1. Lineage (NCBI taxonomy): Eukaryota > Metazoa > Chordata > Mammalia > Carnivora > Ailuridae > Ailurus > Ailurus styani. The sequence continues at coordinate 2,771,820 of LNAC01000134.1, forward strand.
TCAAATAAATAAATAAATAAATAACATCCTAAAAAAGAATATCTTCTCCTCAGAATGATTTCGAAAGGGGGAATGATTATGATCAGGACGAAACAATTCCTGAGAAATTTAGCCAAAGAAAATGATAAAGTTGAGGCACATTTAAACAACTCTTTTCCTCATTAGCCACGGGTGGGCACTTACGTGACAGAATCAAAATAAAAGTCAAAAGTCAACTGGGGGTGTTGATCTGGACTATTTCAGAAATTCCTTCTGCTAGTGAAGAGACTCACTCTCCCTTTCGCTTCCTGTGGCCTCACTAAGCACGACTGAGAAAACGGGCCATTCTTCCTTCAGAAAGATCCTCTCCACAGAGGGGAGAGGAAGGAGAGAAAAGAACAAAGTTGGGATCAAACCCATCTGAGTTCTGCCAAAAGAAAAGTGATGTCTACAAAGCTTTCCTGAAAAGTCTAATCAACAATTATCGCCATTGTCATGTTCATTTTCTGGAGTAATTAAGCAGGTGTTGGCCAAAATTTTTGGCATTACCCAGAGCTATTCAACTTTTATGTCCTATTCCCCATACCCTTTGATACTATTTTGTCCTTAAATTCTTGGCTTCCCATTGGCTTGCTGGTAATCCCTCTATATTATACCAGTCTTGGCTTTCTTCTGGTCTCTCATATACCTTTACTTTTGATCCAGCCATACTGTTAGACTCAATCTTTCTTTATCCATATTTCTCACATTCAGCATATTGTGTGATTATATTTGAGATAGGCCCTTAATTGGAATGTGTTCCTGCTTCTAAAAAATGGACTGCTCATTTGGGGGAACATCTCTTGGAAGACTTGAACCCTAGGATATGACAGGTCCCAGGGAACCAACTATTCTTCCTGGGTAGCTGCAGAAATCTATAATTAAAAAGGCATTTGATTAATGCTTTACTTTGGAGAAAAATGGGTTCTCTAATGTACTTTCTCATTTTTTAGAGAGATAGCATTCAATACCATCAACACTAAGGTACTTAGGATAAGCACTAACTCCATTTAATAGCTTAGAATACAGAACTTAACAACTTACCAGAACTTGGAAAACAATGTGATTATACAACCTGGGCAAAGACACAGTTTTCATGACTTCTAGTCCATGGCCCTCCACTGCAACATAGTGGCTCCTTTTAGCTTCCCAGACAATAATTATGAAACAGAGAGTGTGGATCTCGTTGCATATATTTTGTAGAGTTTGTCCAATCTAAAGAGAACAAAGTCCCAGATTTTACTCTGATATTTCATAGACCTGAACATTTTTTGGTATGTCTTCCTCCTAGTTTAATGGAAGTGCTCCCTTACAGCAATCACACATGCATATCCAGAGAATTACTGAGTCTTTCCAATAAAAACAAAATATCCCAGTTACTCAGCAATGAGATCATCTCTATGCAGGGTCCTTCATGAACCCTACTAGCATCAATTAGAAATCCACATATGCAGAACAGTGGCTTGGAGAAATCCTTTCTGGCTTCTAATGCTGGTTTTCCCTAGAAGTAAAAAGACAGTCTTGTTTAATGCAGATTCTCATATATGAGACCAGGGTGCTTTTTAAAAAAAGTATTCCATTACATAATCATCATAATAGCCTCTTTCTCTTTGTTGCTCTCCTTTAATACTTGCAGAGAAGAAACCTCCCCTTCAGTGATCTGTGGTTTTTGGGCTGTATGTTTCTAATTTGATTGATCTTTCTCACAGTCTGGTCTACTCATGCATTTTATCATTGTGATAGGAGCTCTCTGCATTTCTCTGATTTCTTTCTATTTTCCCCAAAGCATGGCATCAGGAATTAGATTCGGTAATGCTTCGGGATAGCTGCAGTTACCTAAGACATCCTTCAGGCAACCGGAGCTAATTTAGCCTAATAGCCTGCAAATCTCATGATATACAAAACCCTACAATTTTTCCATTTTTCTTTGTTGTTTTTGCCAACATAAGACTGATTTCAAGGACACAATTTTAAGGCTGGGGTAAATGTTCATATTCTAAGTTTTGACACGTGGTTTTTTTTTTTTAAAGTAACAGCCTGCTCTTTATAAATTTAAAATATTAATCATTTTTGTATGGACACTTTTTTAGTGACCAGAATGTCTACAATTGTGCGAGGTTTTGGGGTTTCAAAATTTATTAAGAGGATTTCAGCAACTAGAATTATTTCTAACAGTCATCATTTAATAAAGTTATTTGGATGAATGGATGAAAAGAAGAATAGATGAATAATTTTTTATTAATTCAGTCAACGAATATTGAGGGCTCATTCTGTATGAGGTACTGCTGTTGGTGCTGGCGACATATTGAGGTATGAAACACACAAAAATCCTCATTTTGGAGCTCAGGTTTTTATGGGATGAAAAAGAGAAAAGTTAATTATGTTAAATATTATAAGAAAAAAATGGAGTTAATGGGATGGAGTAAGGGTACAATTTTAAATAGGATGGCCAGGGTAAGTCTTAGTAATAAGGTAACATTTGAAGGGGGTGTGAAAGGGAGCCCTGTTTTTACGTGGGAGGAGAGATTCCAGATAGAACGAATAGCTAGTTCAGAGGCTCTGACTTGCAAGCAGAGCAGCTAGACCACTTTAGTTGGAATGGAGTATGAAAAAGGGAGGACAGGTGGGGGAAGGACGGCTGCATTTTGTGGACCATTAGTATTTTGGCAATTGCTCTAAGTAAAATATAGCATGGAAAGATTTTGATGGGCAGGGAATACTTTCTAGGACAGTCCACCAGGTTGGGGAGACATTGCCTCTCTAGACCTGAAACTATGTAATATGGGGAAGAGGCATTCTGAAGTCTGGAATTCTATCCATGTAAGTAATCTTACAGGTTAACATCATGCAGTTCAACTTTCCTATTTCATAGGTAAGGAAATAGATTAGGGAAAGATATGGTTTTTGTAAGAAAATATAGTTGAGATTTAATTGTTTTGTTTTTATACCCAATCCTGGATCTTTATATAATGATTGTGAAGAGGCATGAAGAGAAGTTTCTGAATGTTGATTTCATTTAAGGCTAAACCTTTGTGACATGACGTATCTGCTTCCTAACTATATTCTTTCATACCTATATTCTAACTAATGTCCATAAGAAAGAAGTTATATATTATTAATTCATGGTCTCTTAAGCAAAAGGGGCACTATAACTAGTGGCTAAGGATTGGGTTCCTATTGCAGCCCAGTTTTTAATTCTTGATCTGTAACTTACTAGTTGTGTATTGAAGGCAAGTGGTTTGACCTGTTCAAGGCTGTGTCTTCTTATCTGGAAAATAGAAGTATTAATAGTAACTACTTCATATGTCTTGTGAAGTTTAAATGAGAGCTCAACAATCTTATGTAAATTTTTGATATGTTATTTTAAGAATTATTAAATATAGACCAATTAAATGAACATTTGTTGATATCCATGTGGTATCAGGCACTTGACACATTAATGAATAAGCATTGTCTCTACCCTGAGAAGAGCCTAACCAGGGAAAGAGATGTTCTGATTTCAGTATTTTTTTTTTTTAAAGATTTTATTTATTCATTTGACACAGAGAGAGAGATTACAAGTAGGCAAAGAGGCAGGCAGAGAGAGAGGAGAGAGGAGGAAGCAGGCTCCCTGCTGAGCAGAGAGCCCGATGTGGGCCTCGATCCCAGGACCCTGGGATCATGACCTGATCCGAAGGCAGCGGCTTTAACCCACTGAGCCACCCAGGCGCCCGTGATTTCAGTATTTTTAAAAATATTTTATTTATTAACTTATTTTAGGGAGAGAGGGTACACACAATAGAGAGGGGTAGGAAGGGAGGGAGAGGGACAAGCAGACTCCATGCTGAGCAGGGAAGCACAGAGCCCCAGTAGTGTTTAATCCCATGATCCCGAGATGGTGACTTGGGCCAAAATCAAGAGTTGGGAACTTAATAGACGGAGCCACCCAGGCACTCTTAATCTCAGTGCTTTAATACCCTAGGTAAATTGTAATATAAAGCTACATGAAATTCAATGGGAGGGTAAAGAGAGAGAATGTCCCTAATAGGAACATTAATGAATCAAATACACTGTTTAAAATAAAGTAGGAATTAGAAAAATTATAGAAGTAAAAAAGTAGTAGAGTTTGTAATTTATTGGTGAGAAATACTTTTTTTCCTCTTTTTTTGAGAGAAAGAGTGACAGTTAACCTAAGCTATGTATTGCTTGTGGTATTCATACACTTGGATTTAAGGAGGGGTGTTCAAGATAAGGAGCTTGTTAGCAGAGATAAGAAAATAAGGGTCTTATATAAAGAACACATCGCTAATTTAAGTTACCAAAAATGCAGATTTCTACATCTTGCCCCAAATATTCTGACTCAGTTGGTCTGGGTTGGAACCAAACATTTTCTTTTTTTTTTTCTTTTTTTCTTTTTAAGTAGGCTCTATGCCCAGCGAGGAACTAAACATGGGGCTTGAACTCATGACCCTGAGATCAAGACCTGAGCTGAAATCATGAGTCATAAACTTAATTGACTGAGTCACCCAGGTGCCCCAGAGTTTACATTTCAACAAAGCATCACAGTGGTTGTTACTAGTGATTTAGGAAATACCATTTAAGAAAAATGGTATTAGATCTAGAGTCCTTGAAGGGATTTGTGTGAAGGTAGGTTGGAGTTTGATTTGTGGGAGGCTTTCTAGCAGCTTTAACTGAAAGTTAACAGTTAGGTAATTAACATTTAAAAAAAAAAAGACAGTGAAGCAATAAATAAGAGAGGGGGAAAAAAACTTTGAAGACGCTGTCGACACTCTAGTAGAATGTAGAAATTAAAAAAAAAATCACAGTGAATCAGGGCTAACACCTTTCCTTCATACCATCAGCATTCCTTAAAATGGTAATGATCCTTTGAGATATTGATGGTGCTTTTGTTTCTTGCAGAAGATGTTCTCTGTCTTGGAGGCTGATGTGTCATGTGGCAGTTGCTACGGTAACTAGTTTAAGGAATGCCATGGAGTTACCAAGTAAATAATCTTGTAAGGCAGATATTATAGCTGACATGTAAATTAAGGCTGCCCCATCTCTGTCAGCTTTTCTATTCTGAATTCCCTTGCTTTCCATATTTAAGAGAGAACTCCTTTTCCTTGCAAAAATCTCCCTTTCTTAACTAGCAGAGCGTCATTTGAATGCACAGTTGACATTCCCTTGTTTCTTATTTTAGCATTCCATACCTGGGGTTGATTCCCCAATACTACTCTGAGCTGACAATAGTAGATAATTAAGGTGGTCTACATAAGCCCAATAAAAATTAAGTTTGGTGATCAAGATGAATCCTTGAGGCCTCAACAAGAAACTCAATAGCTGCTACGTTCAAATTAAAATCATTCAAATAAGGTTTAAGAAAGAGATGGCTTGGGGCGCCTGGGTGGCTCAGTGGGTTAAAGCCTCTGCCTTCGGCTCAGGTCATGGTCCCAGGGTCTGGGATCAAGGCCCGCATTGGGCTCTCTGCTTAGCGGAGAGCCTGCTTCCTCCTCTCTCTCGGCCTACTTGTGATCTCTCTCTCTCAAATAAAAAAAATAAAAAAAATAAAAAAATAAATGCTTTGAACAAACCTGCACGGTAACCCATCTCTTTTACATATGGGCTCATATGACGTTTGAGCAGGGACTTGAGTAAATGTAAAGACAAGCTCGGCACTAATCAGGGGAATGCTGTTCCTGCAAAGAACAGCAATTACAGGGCGCCTGGGTGGCTCAGTGGGTTAAAGCCTCTGCTTACGGCTCAGGTCAGGGTCCTGGGATCGAGGCCCGCATTGGGCTCCCTGCTCGGCAGGGAGCCTGCTTCCCCCTCTCTCTCTGCCTGCCTCTCTGCCTCCTGTGATCTCTCTCCCTCTGTGAAATAAATAAATAAAATCTTAAAAAAATAAAAAAGAACAGCAATTACATTGGTCTCAAGGCAGGGGCATGTTAGGCATGATGGGTGTTTGCAAAGGCTGAAGTCTAACTACGCAAAAATAATTTTTTTTTTCAGCCAAAGCCTTTGGGAAAATTTTTTGGGAAAGTCTAAATCATGCAGAAAGAAATAAAATCAAATCTGTAGTGTGTGGCTATAGTTATAACTACAAATTATGCTGAGACCACAACATTTATTTTATTGCCTTTTATTGCTTTGTTATTTCTGTAACCAGGTTTCTTTCTCTCTAAATACATTCTTTCAAATATTTATTAAATACCTACTGTTTGTGAGGCAGTGGCTGTTTGCACATTTGTTAATTTTTTGAGTTTAGATGGTCTCTGATCACGCATTCAACTCAAGGGGATTGAATCAAAAGAATAAATGATTCCATCTGAATGCTTAGGACACTCCACGGGGAGGCAGATCATGTATACATGTAACTGGCATTAAAAAGGTGATGGTATGAAGGGTGCCTGGGTGGCTCAGTGGGTTAAAGGCTCTGCTTTCGGCTCAGGTCATGATCTCAGGGTCCTGGGATCGAGGCCCCATCGGGTTCTCTGCTCGGCGGGGAACCTGCTTCCCCCTCTCTCTCTGCCTGCCTCTCTGCCTACTTGTGATCTCTCTCCCTCTGTGAAATAAATAAATAAATAATCTTAAAAAAAAAAAGATGATGGTATGAATCCTCTTAATTAAGGTGATATTAGTATAGACTCCAGTGATACCAAAGTCTTTGTGAAAGAGGAGGAATTTAAGCTTTTGTGTATTTGGTCTCCTTTCTACCATTTTTTCATTTTGCTAATATAATTTGTAATCAGTTTTCCAAGATACATTGGCTGGTACATAGATAAGTAAGTTCTTTTTAAGAAGTAAATTTTGAAGTCTGGGGGGGTGGAGACTATAACAACTTTAACACGTAACATTGCAAATTTATTACTGATTTTACTTCCTAAGTTATAAGCCATAACCATTTTACAAAGTATAGAAATAAAATTTGACAAATTTTTTTCCCTCGTATCTGAAACTTCTGTCAGAATAATATGAATACCTGGTAAATTTAAAAAAGGAAAGTCTTTCTGTATTCTGAAATCTGCATAGAGTCACAGAACAAAACCTTTTTTTTTAGCTTACCGTTTATGCATATATACAATAATATATTGCTACTGATGATAAATTTAAAAAACTGAGGTATCTAAAGAAGAGGTCATATTGTCCTTGGCAGTCCTACAATTCAGAAATAATCGTTAGAATTGTGATATATTTTCTTCCAGGCTTTGATCCTTATGTAATGCATTTTACACAGCAGTCTCCCATAACTCAAACTGAATGCAGAGTTCTGATTCCTAATGTTATTATTCAAATGTAGAACACATAACTTTGCATATTATTGCAGTTTCCAGGATTAAAATTTTCAAATGGAGGTAATCATTCAGCTAATATTTAATGTTAAGGCTTTTCCAGATTTGTGTGCAATATTATAAATAAGTCTGATATTAACAACCTTTTTTTCCCTAAGGCTGAAATTCCATGATGTCTTTTATATAATTCTTTGATTTTTTTTCCAAATGAGAAAAATGTCTATTCACTTGGACATCCTTAACCTTTTGATTCCACTTCTTTATGTTATTTGCAACATAGGAATTATTTCTTTTAGTAGGAGTAAAAAGATTTTGAAAATATTTTTTATTTGCTTCAAATATTTAGCACGTTCTAAGTATTCTCTAAGTATTTGTTAAAGTCTAAATGAAGAACAGTTAAGAAATATGATTTTTCTTTTATTTAACTTTTATTTCCAGGACTCATTTTCAATAGTCTCTTGCTTCGACAATTGCCCAGGAGATTATATTTGCTTCAGGTTAAATGCAGAGTTGTTGAAATTCAAACATAAGCTCTTTCAATGAAGGCTCTTATAATTGGCAGAAATTGACTTAACTAAACATTAGCCATGGCAAAATAAATTTGAACTGGCAGCCAATTCACAAAATTGCTAATTGTTCTTCCTTGACTGTGTATCTTAGTTGGCATTTGGGCCTTCACTATGACATGCATATATATATAGTCAATCTCATGTCCTTTTAATATTATTTAAACTTGATCTCTCTGAATTACTCAAAACTATAATTCACAAGTCAAATATTTTATGTTTTAGCTGAAGTATAACTTACACTAACGTACCAAAAATGAGAAGATCTCCGTCCCCATATCTCTATAAATGCCCATGCTATCTCTCTGTGTGTGGATGCATGCATACACACATACTGTCTGTTGATAACCATCTTTTTTATTCCTTATGCACTCGTTCAGTCAACTAATATTTCCAGAATGTAGGTGGTAGCCTTGAACATAGGACTTTTGAAATATCATTCCTATCTTAAAGCAGTGGTTCTCAGCCAGGGATGATTGTGTGTCCCTACCTCCTGGGGACATTTGACAATATTGGGAAACATCTTTGACTGTCATTTCTGATGAGGCGTGGGTTGGACTAATATCTACTGTTTATAGGTCAGGGAAGCTGCTTGATACCCTGCACTGCGTAGGACAGCCCACACAACAAACAATTATCTGTCTAATACATCAGTATTGCTGAGGTTGTGAGACTCTGTCTTAAAAGATCTCATAATCTCAGGGTAGGAGGCAGGCATGTTATTCTATCAATGGAATTAAGACCGTAAGTATCAAGAATCACTATTCATGGCAGAGATACAAAGGAGGATGTTGTCAACTTTCCCTGGAAAAGACTGAAAGGCTTGAGAAAGTGATATTGAGTTGAAGGGTGTAAGAGGGGGCAAGGAGCAATCATTTCAGGGAGAGAAATAGCTTGAGCGAAGTCATGGAAATGTAACATTACAGATGCCTTAATGAAGCTGGAATTCAAAATGGTGTAATGGCGTTCCATGAAGAATAAGTCTAGATCCGCAGTTAAAGGCTCAACGATCAAGATTCGGTTCTGAAAGCTGAAGAGTTTAGATGTTATTCTATAGGCCAAAGAAAACTACTGGAAAGATCCATAGGATAAAAGTCTGTTGATTAGTTTTGTTTGTTCATTTGTTTCAGATAGAGAAAAAATACCACTGGCAGCTGAGAGAAAGCTATATGAAAACAAAAATGATTAGAGGCGTGGATGTCAATTAATTGTGGTGCATATTAAAAGTCCTGAGAGGTTGCTCCATCTTACTATAGGTGGGTTGATGGTAGCTGCTGTGTGTAATGGTAATGCTAAGGAAGCTGAATGGATGGAATGTGTCTCTCCACTGAACGTGGGAGTTGAGATATCAAATAAGAATTTTTTTAAAAAAAGTTATTTGTAACACTAAAGATAGACTAGTTTGTTCAAGGAGATCATCAGAAGAGAAGATAGATCGTCTGAAAATGCCAATATTTAATTACCAAGCAGAGAAAGAGAAAAGAACTTTGGTATGCTGTAATAAATGGTCAGAGCTCTAATGGGGACAAACAAGGTGGCATAATGAGATAGGAAGAGCGTAAGGGTATTGGGTCAGTATGTACAATGAAGCTGTTGCAGAAGAATTCCCCTTCCACTCCAAATCAACTAAACCATAAGGCAAGTAGTTTTGATATACTTAGCCAGAGTAAAGAATCAAGACAGAAGACTACTTAGATTCCAGAGGGAGGAAAGAAATTCAAGGTAATAGCAATAATCAGAGGTCCACATTCTCACAGAGTTACCAGAACTGGGAAACAAACCCTAAGTGATGGGTCTGACACCTTAATACCCTCAATGTGGAGCCCAGGATGCAGGGTCCATACACAAGGACACTGGATGTGTATTACCTGCAAAAAATTTCGAGGTGGGAAGTTATTCTGCTACGTCCATGAAAGTAGGACTAGGAAAATTCTGACCAATAGCCATAAGTTTAAATGAGTCATTTTGGGGAAACTGGCAATATGAAACAGCTCTAAGCAAACTCAGAGCTCCAAATGTCTATTGCTTATGTTGTATAAGAATGGCAAGTTGAAAAACTAACAAAAATCCTTTTCTTTTTTTTAAAAAAAGATTTATTTATTTGCAGAGAGAGAGATCACAAGTAGGCAGAGAGGCAGGCAGAGAGAGAGGAGGAAGCAGGCTCTCTGTTGTGCAGGGAGCTGGATGTGGGGCTCGATCCCAGGACCCTGAGATCATGACCTGAGCCAAAGGCAGAGGCTTTAACCCACTGAGCCACCCAGGCGCCCTGAGAAACTAACAGAAATCCTAATATAAACTCAGTGAAGCCAAGGACAAAACAAAGGAGGGAATATGAGCTGGCCCTTAGTGGGGGTTGCTGCACACTGGGGGTCCTAAAATACTCCAGTGTCAGTCTGCTCAGGCTACCATAACAAAATACCACAGCCTCAGTGCCCTAAAACACAGACATTTGTTTTCTAGCAGTTCTGGGGACTGGCAGTCCAGATCAAGGTGTTGGCAGTGTTGGTTTCTGCTAAGACTTCTCTTGGCTTATAGATGGCCAGCTTCTCTCTCTCTGGCCTCAGACAAGGTTTCAACTGTGCACTTATTCCTGGTATCTCTTCCTATAAGAACACCAGTTCCATTGGATTAGAGCCCCACTTTGTGACCTCGTTTAACCTTACCTATCTCTTTAAAGACCCCATCTCCAAATATAGTCAAATTGCGGGTTTGGGGTTTCAACATATGGATTTTGAGAAGACAATGCAGTTCATGCAAACCTCCAGGAGGGTGACTTCAGAGCAAAATATTAAACTCCCCTATGGAAACTCAAAAGAGAAAGAATGCAACAAGCAGAATTCACAACGTAGAACTAGAGATAATGGAACTATCTGGAAGGGACATGAAAATACATGTGTAAAAGTTTAAATAGAGAAAAAGAAAAAAAATAAGCACAGACGTCAGACCCAGAGATGGACCCCAATCTCGAGCTATAGAGCATTTGAGCTGTGTGATTTGAAGATTGTGAGCAAACCCATTGGTAAAGATGTAGGTAAGTGTAAATAAGCATTAGTAACTTGGAAATAGATTTGATTAAATTAGCCAGACATGCAGCATAGGTGAAAAGATAAAAAGAAAATAAGATAGCACACTGTGGAAAACAGACAAGAGAATTTCCAGAAGAGGAGAGTAGAAATGAAAGACGTGATGGCTCAGTATTTTCCTGGACTGAAGAAGGATACCAGTCTTCAGAATGATGGAGCATCCCGCATCCTTGACAGGATGATTAAAAACAAATCTACACCTAGATGTATTGCAGTGAAACTTCAGAACGAACACAAACAAAAAATCTTGGAGGCAATCAAAGATGAAATATCTATTTCAGTCAAAGGAATGAAGATTAGAATTATAGAAGCTGTCCCACAGTCATGTTGGGACAAAAAAAAAAAACATAGTAGAAAGCTAACTTCAAAAGGTAGGTGAAAAGTAATTGTTAAGATAGAATTCTACACTCAACCAACCTATAGTTCAGGAGTAGATTTTAAATTTAAAAAAATGCTCATAAAAATACTGTGAAATTAAGAACTTAGTCTCACTGAAAAACAAACCAAAACAAGCTATTACAGAATGAAAATCAGTAAGAAGCAATTGAATCCCCTCTACTGAAAGTAAGGATGGGATAGTAAGGAAATACTTTGATAAACATTTAGGTGAATGGAAGCAAACTTGGACTATAAAAATAGTATGGATGGTTGGATAGATGGATGAGTGGATGATATTATTACTAATTTCTTGGTCATTTAAGACAAGGTATTTTACAAGGCACAAATTATAATGGTGGTAGGTTAGAGGAAGAAGGTTAGTTTGAATCCTGACATACTGATTATTAGTAAACTCTTATGCATATATGTTTAAGTTTTATGAGTGTACATCAACAGAAAAGAAACAGAACATGTAGTACCTAGATAAAAGGAAAAGGAGGAATGGAATAAAGAAAACTGTATGAGGGCGCCTGGGTGGCTCAGTGGGTTAAAGCCTCTGTCTTCCGCTAAGGTCATGATCTCAGGGTCCTGGGATCGAGTCCTGCATCGGGCTCTCTGCTCAGCAGGGATCCTGCTTCCCCCCCACCCCCTCTCTGCCTGCCTCTCTGCTTATGTGTGATCTCCCTCTCTGTCAAATAAATAAAATCTTTTTTAAAAATCCTTTAAAAAAAGAAAACTGAATGAATTGAATAGGATAAGAATGTGGACATAAAGGATACAGATGAACTAGAGGATAATGGTTTTCTCTGGGAGGAAAGAGTAAAATTGGGGAGAATTGCAAAATGAGATTCTGTTTTTTCTATGTAGTATATCGGTCCTGGAAAAAAAATTAATCCAATAAAGCAAAATACTTAATGTTAAATGAGATTTGTTGATTATAACTATCTTGTGTGTATCTTTATAATCTTTTTTGCTTAATTACCTAATTAACAAGTTTTTTAAAAAATGTACATGGATTTTTGGATAAAATTGTTCTTACCCCATGTTACTTACTGTGTAACTTGGGTGAAGTTATTCAATTTCTTTAGGTTTCACTTGCTGAATTTTTAAATGTGTACAATAATACAATATTCTGTACCTTCTGGGGTTGTTTTAACAATGTAAAGTGTGTAGCACAGTACTTGGAGAAAATATGCACCCAATGTATGGTAACTGGTGGGACTAAAGACGCAGTGACAGCATGAAACCAAAGGAGAGGAGAGTTTTTAAATAGAGAAAGGAGGTATCATCTGTTACACACCTAAGCCAAATGTTCAAATAACGGATATTGACCATTGGATTTAACTCTTACAAGGTCAATGACGAAGTTTACCTCAGCAATTTGGGGGGATTAGTGAGAACAGAAGATAGTGGGCATGAGTTGAAGAGGGGAGAGGACAGAGAAGAAAGTTCTTGCAGCATATTGTTTAAAACGAGGAAGCAAGGAAAACTCATGTACTTATTTATAGAAGTAAGAGAAAAAAACAGGTTAAAAAATGGGAGACTGCAAATGTGAACTATCTGAAGTAGTTTGGTTGTAGAGGAAAATAGGTCAGTGACTAGAGGTAGAGGGTGTGTGTGTGTGTGTGTGTGTGTGTGTGTGTGTGTGTGTGTGTGTGTGTGTGTTAATGGATTTTGGCATATTAACAGCCCGAAAAGAGAGATCCAATGGAAGGGGGCAAGGTGAGAAAAGAGGAACAAAGGTAGAACTGATGGGCCAAGGTCTTAGAAGGGACAGGAGGGGTTGGGATTCAAGAACACAGATGGAAGGGTTGGCTTTAAGCAAGAGAGCAATACCTGTTCTGAGATGAGAAGGTAGTTGAATGTGAGTGCTGCTAGTGGTGTTGTCCACGTGTGAGTGCAGGGCATCGAGGGAGTTTAGAACTCTTCAAATTTGTCTGCAAATGATATGACTCGGTGCCCTCCACTGAGAAAGACTGTGTATTTTTGTTATTTTGTTGTTGTGTGCTTCTTTCCTATCAAGAGTGAGGACTCAGACCTTGAAATACTTCATGAGGGATGTTTTGTATGATGGAAAAATTGGAATCAGACTCAACTCTTCTCTCAAGAAGGGTTTTTTGTATGTGAACAATCACTGTTGGAAACTTCAAATCACCACCCTCATTTCAGAAAGTCACGAAAGTTCCACAGAAAGGATGATGTGTGAAAGTTACTGGCTAATCCTCTTGGGAAATAAACAGGAACCAAGACTCCACATTTTCATGTCCTCTACAAAATCAGCTTTCCAAAAATAGAATCATACAAGCTGTAGTCACAGTTGAATGTCATGTTTCTATTATGGTGATGACATAAAATCATTAAATCACTGCTAGTAGTAAAAGCAGTCATGTCTGGTAATAGAGCTGCTCTGTGCCCATTCGAAGGGAATTGCATTTTAAATGACACATGGAGAGCAATGTCCTCCGACGGGGAGTGGCTTGGACTGAGGTTTTACTTCCACAGTGATTTATTAAATGTCCTCCTCTGCTGTTGCTGTAATACTTAAACTCTTAGTTCAGAATGGTGGTGTCAAAATTTGAAAGAAGTTTTCAAAAATTTTTTTAGTTATCTGTTAAATTTTTATAATATTTCCTGTATTTAAAGTAATTGAAAAAAAATACTGAAAGTTTCCAATATCAAGACTCAACCCCCCGGTCCCTTAATCTCTCAAGGTTCTTTGTCTAGACTTCTCTTTGTATCTTCTCTTTACTCCTATCACACAAACAGAATGAGGACTATTTAATATGGGTCATCTCAGTTAATGCTCACACAACCCAGTAGATTTGGCCATGGAGAAATGAATACAACTGGCGTTTCAAGATTGAATTCAATCTTCCCGCTATCAATTGGGATTCAAATTCAGGTCTGAATTGAAAAATATGAAATTTAAAAGAGACATTGAATTAAATATCTCTCTCAAGTTCTTACCATTAAAAACGGACAAGGAAGCTTTGACTTCCTCAGACATTCAAATATCGTCATTATCAGTAAAGCTGTACTGAGAAATACACTTGGTATATAAGGCCAAACAGACTTCCTGTCATCCCCCTAAAACTGGCCCCTGGGGCACATGGTGAGAATGTATAGTTACAGAGCCAGTTAATTGCATGTAGGAATAGAAACTGCCTTTTACCTTTCAAGAATAGATGGTACAGGTGCACTAATCTTACACAGTAGAGCCATTCTCCTTCCCGTGGGGAAATGGTCAGAGGTTTAGGACTGGCTTCTTTCCAACACTTCCAAGAGAGCCAAATGCTTATCAGTTAAGGAAATGGATGATCTTCCGTGGACATGGCATGTACTTTTTTCCCCATAGCCTTTCATTCTCTTAATTTTATTAGTTTAATACACGTAAGAGTCTCATTCTCTTTTACATAATGAGTTTCTTAAGAATAACAAGTGTGTTGATCCAACCAGGACAAAACACCAGGAAGCTCACACAGTGGGACAGATAAAAGAACATTATATTGGAGGCATTCACAATCGTAGGGGTCTATGCTCTCCAATTTCCCACTGTACTTTGGGGGCAGCGTACAAGGATCTAGCAAATCTAAACATTGGACTTCAGGAGGCTTTATGAAACTAATTAGGGAAGTAGTAGCCCCTCCCCTGGCATGATTAAGAGCTAGAATCCACCAACTGTGTTAGCACAGTCTTAGATCCAAGTCCTTTTCTGCCAAATTGGACAGCCTTAGTCGTGAGAACATAGCCTCTTCTCTGACAGGATCAGTGTGCTGGTGTGTAAGCCTTCGAGTTCCAGCTCTTTGACATATTTGACCATGACCGAATTTGCTACTTCGGCATCTTACCAGAATTGATTGCTTAATTGCTTAAGCACTTTGCTCTAGCTGACTTCCATGTGCTCTGCAGGAGGCCAGAGCCTCCTTTGGGAGACTGGCATGCAGGGCATAAGTTTTAGACAAGCGAATTCTTCTCAGTGTTTGCCTGATTTGTCCTCTTATTTCACCGTGGTGCTTAGTACCGTGTATTGTAATCTATAACTGCTGAATAAGGAGATAATGCATAGATGAATGAATAAATGAATAATTATGTAGGAAGGCCATGCAGTCACTGAGCTATCTTTCCTTCACACCCCACCTCTCCATTCTCCTTTTCTGAAAGGTGTCTAGGGACTAAGCAGGAGTCTGCTTTGTATCTTCTACATGATAAATATCTCTGACCTGCAACTCAGACCTAACTCCGTCGTCAAATAATTCCTGTCACACTGGCAACAGAGTCACTGATTATAGAATAAGGGCTCTATCTGTCTCTTCATGAAAACTCTCAAGTTTATTTTTTAGTTCCTTTTAAGATGTGATATGATCTCCTTATTTGTACTAAAAATCCCCTGGAATTAAATCCTAAATTTTAACAATAGCTAGCATTTTTGGATGATCAGTATGTACGGGTGCGGTGATAAACACTTGACATAGATTATCTCATTTAATCCTCACAGAAACCAAATGAAGTGTTTACTGTCATTATCCCTGTTTGATGAAGAGGATACTGAGGCTCACAGAGAATTAACTTGTCCAAAATCATCTAATATCGAGTAATCACAAGTGAATGAGCTGAAAGCATACACGGAAGCCGGGACCAGACTTTTACTGAGGGGAAAACTTACAGAGACAGAACAGAAACAGGTGAGCGATCTTCTCAATGCCGATTGCACAGGGAACCCAAACACCAGATATAAGATGCAGAAGGGGTCCCAGTGTTGAACTGTGGGGCTCATAAACTGCATGGCGGGAAACAACCAGCCTTTCCTCTAAGGTGGTTTGGAACTGAGGTCCAAACTTTGGATGCAGTTCTATAATGTAGCACAATTGTAGCTTCTAGCTCGAATCTACTAGGTCAGCATTTATAACTGAGAGTTCACCAGGCCTGGTTAGGAAAATTAATCCTTGGCTTTGACCTAGCCATGAAGTGGTGGAACTTTTATTCAAGAGTCTCCCCAGTCTTAAATAACGTGTTAGAAGAACTTGATATAACTATCCAGATGTGTGTTTCAAGCAACATCACAATCAATAGTATATACTTTTCCTGCCATATATTTTTGTCTCCTGTTTCTAGAGGACCATTTGAAATATTTACGTTGTATTCACCTACACCTAGCCCTTATAACTCACCATTCTGGTACTTTATACTCAATTAGAATGTGAAATTTAATTTGGCTGTGAGTCACTTTAAGAGGCTATGTTGTTGACCATGGATGGAATTGATAGGCTTGTTTCCTGGAATTTGTGTGGGAATGGGTGAGGACAGGGGAGTTTCTTAGAGGAAATGATGTGTCCAGATACAAAGTTCGTGACTTCTGTGCTGCGTGTGGATATGTTTAGGAGATTTTAAACTAGAGTTAATGATATTAAGGGCTTGTATCTGTGTCGTTTAGGTTATATAGGTACAGAGTTATTTGTTACATTTTATTTTATTTGTATATGTCTCAATATCTAATTTCAGTATTCCTCAGTTTAACTTTATACATTTATAAACTTGATAAATATGAAATGTCTTGAGCTACGGGAAATTGTCAGCAGTTTAATAGTGAAAATATCTTTACTACCAAATAAGAGGTTCATGAAGTCAGGGCTGTGATCTCTTTTGTTAATTGCTATATACACCCCATACATAGATACTAGTTAGAGCAAAGTTGTTACTCCATGAATATTTATTCTTGGAGGGGGAAAGCAATGATGACTCTTTTGCCATGAAAATTGATTATTAAATCATCTGAATTTTCTTGGGATATGAAGGTATTGCTTTTAGTCATGTATATTAAAATAGGTAGAGGTGAAGGGAAGCATTTTTCATACCAAGACTTCTTTAAGGGTGAATATAATGAGGTGGAAAAAGCGATCATCTTTTCTTATTTACCACATCCAAATCACTTGGTTTTCAGTGGGAAGGGCCAATATTACTGAAGTAATTTTTTAAAAAAATTCTTGTGATTACACGTACTTTCAGATTTACAGAAGTGTGTGGGGGAGCGTGGTTCGTGTTTTGAAAAGTATCCTCTTCTCTGGTGATCATCCATTGTTTCGTCTATATAACCTCCAACCCTGCACAGAAGCAAAACAAAACCGGAATGTTTAACATTGAGTGCCGAATCTCGTAGCTCTACGTGTAATCCCAACTCAGCAGGGTATGGAATGGACAAAGTGAGGGTCACCATCTGAGGTTTTCCACTGCCACCATTTCCAGTCTAATCTTACAGGCAGAATAGTAAGCCATAGTGTGTGATGGTTCTGCTGGGCGACAATACTAGGACAAATAAAGAGAAACTCCTTCAGGCCATGGAAAATGTCAGGGTCTAAATATGGCTACACCTTTATGTCAAAGCCCACATACACCCAACTGAACTTCAAGAGGATGTGAAGTTCTCCTGAGTGTTAGGTGAAGGCAGTCTTCTGTTTTGACTTCGGTAAATTTGCTTTGGTGGGTTTTTTTTTTTTTTTTTTTTTTTCTATTCCTGGCCCTTATCCATTTGACTTTCTTCCTGATGACCCTCTCTCTGACTTTCTTCAGATAATTTGAAAATACTAACGGTAGAGATGCCAAGGGTGAAAGGGATCTTCATCCCCAGTGAACTCCAAATAGCAACTTTCTTTTCTCATTCCCAGAGGAATTTTTGTAATCTTATTAGAAGCATTTCTGCTGTACTGTAATGTCTACAGAAAAGAATAATGAACAAATCCTCTCATTAACTACATTTTAATGGGCTTTGTTAAAGTCAGCTTACCCCAGTCTCAAAGTGAAAACAAAAACAAAAATCTTGATTTAACAAATGAAATTTAGTCAAAACAGTATGGTAAAAACAATGTAGAATCTATCCTTGAAATTAAAACTTTTTAGATCTAGTGACTTTTCTGTAAAAAATGCTAAAGAACTCTATCCTTATAAAATAGATATATATGCAAAATCTACATAAAATTTTAAAGCTACTTTTGAGATGTATTTGGGAAAGCCTTTTAATGTATCCTATAGAAATGTCTTGATGTCACATTAAAACCCCCACATTGTTTCAGTTTCTTGCCAGACTATTCTGATCAGGGCATGGCTAGACCATGCCATGCAATGAATGGGTTACAAGTGTGCTGAGAAAGTAATCCCTCTCTGCTTTCAGACAGCAAGGTAAGGTCAAGGGCAACTGAACCTCAGGGTCTTTCTCCTCCCATTTTATGAAGGCATGATAATTTTCCCTAGTAAGCCATGCAAGCCTTATTTTCTATATGATCCTTAACATGGAATAGATTGAACACACTGCTAAAGAATCATTTATTTATTCTTTCAGCGGATGTTTATTGAGTATCTCCTATATGTTATGAATGAGTGAATTAGATGTGAGTGGGATAATAATAAAGGTGTAAACTCTTATTGTGACTTTGAGGAAGTCATAACCTGTAAGGGGAGACAGATACCCAGATAATTCAGCGTACTACCGTACACCATGTGTGTAGGCTTACTGGAACACAGAAGAGAGTCAGTCTAATATTATTTGGAATAAGAAACAGGCTGAAGACACACACCACTGAAGAAGTAATACCTAACTGAATTTTGCAGGTTAGGAGGAGTTTACCAAAACGAGTATATGTTCTATTACTCTCTTTCCAATAAATAATTTTCTATTACAAATTTTTTAATGGTTGCATACTATTCCAGGATGTGGCTAGAACACAATTTAATTGAGCCCTTTTTAGGCTACTTCCATTTTTTGGCAACTGTAAACAATACTGATACAAAGATTCTTAGGGCTAAATCATAATACATGTCCTTGATTTTCTTAGGATACAGTCCAAGATATGAAATCATTGACTTAAAGGAACAACTTTTTAAAGCTGAACTACATTTTCTCAAGTGCACTGTAAGAGTGTAGGGCTTTGAGATCAGATAAACTTACATTTGAAATATAAACATTACTTCTGTTGGTTAGTTGACCTGGTTAACCTTCATTACTATTACTTTCTTGCTTCAATGGAAAATGAGAATCACAATACTTACTTTAAAGTGCTGCATTAAAAACTATAGTAGAGGTTAATAAATACTTATTAAATCTCCCTTGTATTTTTGACAATAGGCAACTTGGTAATAAAATTCAAATGTTCTAAATATTGTAGGTTCGTGTTATTAATATATTTCCAGCAAGAAATATGCATGCCTAAATAACTGTGTGGTGTGGTTACACACAATTCATCATATGGCCCAGATTTCAAAAAATCTGACTCATTGTCCACATAAATAACTTTAGAACTGCTGGACTGTGCTCAGAAATTTGGTCTGAAAGACAGAAAAGTTCTAGAATTAGATGAAGATACAGAAGCCTGGAATAAAAAAATCCTCTTTCTTTCACTCACTTCCTGTGCCACTTAATTTCTCAGACTCTGTTTTATCACTTGGAAAGAAAAAAAAAAAGCATAAGGTTCCATTTTCTTTCTGCTTCAAAGACTCAAATGAACAATATACATATAGAGGATAGATAATAGATATATCTCTAAATTGCTATTCTGATATAACCTGTTATTCTTACTGGTTTTTAAATCTACCACGAATCTTTTTACTTCTTGAGAAAGGAGAGGCAGCAGGCAGAATGTACCCTTCCCTCAAGCCTGTCAGTGGGTTACTCATTTTTCACATTATATTGATGTGGGGCATTGACTGGAAGGGTTGGGATTTATTTTTGAACTCCCGTCAGCACTCCATAATTAACATTGCCCAGAAGAGAAATGCTATTTTGCCTCCTGCATCATCAACACAACTGTCAGCAAATAAGGAAGGCATCGTCTTTGCCATTATTACTGCTAATGTATGAAGTAGAAAAGAACAGCTGGATTTTCACACACTGGGCTGTTGGAAGCACTGGCATTTAGTGAAATTTGTTTTCAATTTCTACCTGCTTCTATTTGCATGAAGAATGTCTTTAAAGGGAAAAATAGCATTTTTTATCCCAAAATCTATTTTTAACCTCCTAATTTGGGAGTTTACTGATTTCAATTTACTGATCTCAAAGTTGTTTATCTCAATGTCATTTTTTCTCCTTGATATGAAAAAGCAAAGTTAATGTTGATTGCTTGCTGGGTAGTTTACTTATCCACCTTTACTACTCTATTTTCTCTATGTGTCCTGAATTCCTTGTAATGTTTTAATTCTCTCTCTGGTCTCCAGTTTTACTTAAATTCATAATGGCAATGAGTAGAGATAATCTTTTAGAATGAAGAATTGCAAGGGCTCAATCTTGCTGCAATAAGATGGCAGTAGTATAGATCAGAACTTTAAAAAAAAAAAAAGGAAATCTGTAGCCTCCAAAGTTACAGTGTGCTAAAATTAAGTTGTCTAAAGTTATTTTGTTTGAGTATTTTTGGTTTTTGTTTTTTCAATGACATAATGGGAATATGAAATAGTACAGCCTCTGTAAAGCAGTTTGATGTTAAAATGCTAAACATAGTTCAATGTTAAATGTTAAAATAGTTACCATATGATCCAGAAATTCTTAAAGGTATATATCTAAGAGAATTGAACATACATCAAACAAAAACTTGAACATGAATGCTCATAGTGATATTATTCATAAAAACCCTAAAGTGGAAATAACACAAATGTATATCGACTGATAATAAATTAAAAAAAAAATACATAGTACTTCAAAGAAAAGGAAAATTATTCGCCACTATAAAGGAATGAAGTATAAATACACACCTCACCATGTGTGAACTGTGAGCACATTATGGGGAATAAAAGGGTAGACACAAATGGCCATGTGTTCTATTACTCCTTTTACATGATATGTCCAAAACAGGTAAATCCACAGAAACAAATAAATAGATTACTGGTGGCCAGGCTTGGAGGCAAGAGACACTGAGAGGTGATTGCTAATGGGATGAGATTGCTTTTTGAAGTGATGAAATGTCCTATAATTAGATATTAATGATTATTGCACACCTTTGTAAATATACTAAAAACCACTGGATTGTACACTTTCTTTTTTTTCACCCCTAAGGACCTAAAAATGAAAAAGGAAGAGGTAGGTGAATTATGCACTTTAAATAAGCAACTTTTTGTATGGGAACTCCATCTCAGTAAAGCTTTTATAGAAAAAGTAATACCTTCATTAATAAAAAACAGGAATTGGGAATGGTGGAAATGAAGGGGAAATCATGACTAAACAATTTATCATCATAAGCTTTTCATGTTAAACGTTCTTGTAAAAATTTCTATTTTTAATAACTTTGGAATATATTTTAAATAAATGAAGCACAATTAAATATTTTTTGTTTCAATGGTAGGTGATTGCCAGTTATTCGCTAGTATAAGATTTTATTTTTTTATTTTTATTGAGAACCAAGCAGAGTGTCTGTGGTCCCTGACACACACCTGGTGTAGTGATCTGTCTTCTAGGACCTGGACGTGTACTCCAGGAAGTAATGACCAGCTGGCAGCCTGGTCACCTAGAGCTTCTTCCTCCTCTTACCTGGGTCACTGCTGTCATTAAAACTCATTGTAGGAGTAGACACCTACGATGACACAGCCAACACTGATCAAAGATGTTCTTCATATACTCCTTACATGGGGGAAAGCGGGGAGGTCCATTTTCTTCTCTTTGAAAACAGATTTCAAGACTTCACCTAGCTCAGTGTGGCAGGCGGGTAATTCACAAACTAGTAGACCACAGACTGACAGCCCAGGATAGAGAACAGAGCAACAGGTTAGTGTAAAAGCTTCATGTGTCTTTTTACTAATGCAAGATATAGTACATTTAAGGATATTTTAATGAGATCGAATCAAATTTATTCCAGAATAAACAAATGAGAGGAAGAAATGGAGGTCAAAGTGTGCCTTCGTAGTTCTGTATGCACCAGTTAGATCTCCGGGAAGAGACTGAATGCAAGTTGATGTGTGATTGTTCCAGTTTTAGAAGAATGTAATTCAGTTTATGTCTAGTTTCATTCAGGCTGTTGGGAGCGCTCTCGAGTAATTCAAAGAGAAGAGAAATGTCAAAGGTACCAAGTGTATGTACAGAGAAGTGTGTATTCATCCTCCACTTTATTGTTATAACATGCATGGATCTGTCAACCCTAACATGGAAAATCTGTTATGATTTCATCATGTGTAGCTGAGAGCTAGCAACTTTGCCGCTCAAAGAAGTAATGTGATCATTCCAAATTTGTAGCACTAAACCTTTTTAGTTGGTGACACATTCATTGCGTGGCAGAGAAGATTCAGGGAGTAGACATCAACACACAGTCATATGACCTGTTGGTTAGGGATGGATGCTTAAACTAAATTAAAATGAATGGGCTAACACTTTCTATGTCAGTTTTCATCTCTTCAGCCTCACAGCTATTTATGAAAGGGAGATATTTGTATGAGAAAGGATCTGAGTTGGGGATTAATGCCCAAATCCCTACATAATTTTACATAATATAAACAAATGTTGTCACAGGACTTGGTATGTTACCAAGCCATTTTATGGAGTAATTAACACATATTCTGTCATAATCCTATGCAAATGTTTTTCCCCTATTTTTTTTTTTAAATTTGAGTGTAATTGACACATGATGTTACATTAATTTAAGGTATACAACATAGTGATTGGGCAGCTCTGTATGTTAGGCCATGCTCACCCCAAGTGTAGTGGCCTTCTGTCACCGTGCAACGCTGTTTACAATGTATAGAAACTGAGCATCAGAGTGATTTTAACTTGTCAATAACCAAAGGATAGAAACAAGAATTAGGAAAGGAAGTAAGAAAATCAAATAACATCTCTGAAGCCCCTATCCAGCGCTATTTGAGAAGATTCTAGAATGTTAACACATTCACTTCTCTAGAAATCATAGGAGGTAGACTTTATTTTCTCTGTTTCACAGAAAAGAAAGCTAAAGTTTGCAGGCTTAAGCCTAGTTCTTAGCAGATTTTTTCAATTCAGTGCAATACATCTTAGAGCTTACATTTGTATTTCAGACCACATGTTCTAAACAGAGTTATGATCCTGGGAAGATATTTAGCTGTAGCACTTGTTGTGAAAATTGTATCCTCACTGTCTGGCAGCCCCTGATTAATTTCTTAATACTGTAGTTACCTTCACATTTTATTTAATCCACAAATGTTTTTAAAAAGGTTGCAATTCACTCTTTAGTCAAGGCACTGGAAAAAGCCCCAGACCAAAAGTAATCTTGATTAGAAAACTTTGCTGTGGATAGACTATGCTATATCTTCAAATGTTCAAAATTGTTCTTGGTACAGGACCAGTTCTAACCCTCCTTCACTCTCCCTCCACATACCTTGGTCCCACCTTAAATTAAAGGCTACACAAACACAAAGTTAAGAGTAGTTGGCCTCAGAGTAATTGGAGAGATGTAGGAACTCCATAGCATCTAGTAGGGGGTGATAGGGAAGAGCTCAGTCTGCCCTTACCCTGCAATGGAGAAAGAAGTAAGGATATTGTAAGCCTCATTCTTTGAGTTCCATCCCTTGTCTTTTCTCAATAGTGCTCCTTCCCGTTGATGCTGGTTTTGGAATCTTCATAGGTTTGGTGGCATCCACAGCCAACAGCCAAGAAAGAATTCTTGAGATGTCTTTGGTGCAAAAGGGTGGTCGGATTCAAGCACAGCGACAGGACCCGTGGTCAGAAAGAGCTCCCGCTCTGGGGTTGTGAGGGGGGCCTGATTACATACTTGGGAGTGGGGGGTAAGAAAAAAGGGAGGTGTTCAAAAAACTTTCTTAAGCTGAAGAGGACCTACAAGATACTGGAGGCCTTGCCATTGTCAAGTTACGGGTTTTTCCCTCTAGTAAAGCATTAACAATTAAAAGATTTGGGAGTTTCCTTCTGGAAGTTAGTTTACTGATAAGAATGCTTTTTTCTGTTAGTCACGAAGACATTTGTAAATTGAGGGTGTCTCTTGTCTTGTGGGATAGCGATCTCTGTAAGTTAACTGTTTCTCCTTCCCTTAGCTTTAGGGCAGCCAGGAGTGCCTGAGGAATGTGGCACACATCCCCCCTGGGAGAGTGTGTGTGTGGGGGAGGGTCAGCTTGTGCTTTGTCCTCATCTTGCCTCTACTCCCTCATGCCATCACTGAACGGTATACAGATAATAAACTCTGAGGCTCTGTTCCTTTCCCGTCTTTGAAGCTCCTTCCCTCTGTATTCACTCCATTCCTAGCCTGGCCTCCGGAAGGGCAAGAGGGATGAATGCCACTGGCTGCTGGCCTAGTGCCTTTCTGTTGACACTCAGGTACTAGACCCCTTTCCCAGCCCCACAGTGGTCGCTTGGAGTAGTCAGCTCAGGCTGCCATAACACAACAGACCGGGCAGCTTAAAAGACAGAAATTTATTTTCTCACGGTTCTGGAGACTGGGAAGTCCAAGTTTAAGATCAAGGTGCCAGGGTTGGGTTTTGGCGAGGCCTCTCTCTTTGGCTTGCCAATGGCCACTTTCTTGCTGTGTCTTCACATGATCTCACCAATGTGTGCACACACAACTGGTGTCTTTTTCTCTCCTTAAAAAGGCACCAGTCCTATCAGATGAGGGCCCCACCCTTTCGACCTCTTTTACTTAACCTTAATTATCTCCTTCAAGTGCCTGGGTCCAAACACAGTCAGATTGAGGGTAAGAGCTTTAGTGTATGAATTTTGGGGAGGCGATTCAGTCTGTGCAGGTAGGGTTACGTTAATTTGTTCAGAGCAGTTATATTCTAACCCCACCCCGATATCTTTAGAATCACCAGAAGAATGGATAGAGGAACTTTAAAGATGCCCAGGACTTAGCCCAAAACAGTTAAATCAGAATCTTCCAGGCCACGAAAGGGCATAATCAGCACTTTTTATAAGCTCCCAGGGTGATTATAAATTCTCACATAGGATTGAAAACCAGAGACTAAATTGATTAGGGTCTTTTGGCCCAATCCACATCGCATGGCATGTTATGAATCCCACTGGGGAAAAGGAAGGGGGAGTTAGTGCTGTCATCTTAAGCATATTACAATATCCTTAGGAATATATATTGTATATTTTAATCTATACACCATATTATGTGGTACTTCAGAAAATATACATTTATACTATATATCATATACTATGTACTTAGGAATATACGAGATAATAGACAAATCTCTAGAATCAGACACCTAGGGTTCTAATTCTGATTAAGTGACCTTAACATTCCTAAGCAAAGTAAGAATGACAATACTATCCTCCTTTGTTATGAGATTAAATGAGATTATACATGCAAAGTCTCAAATAATCCGTGAGTATTATTTTTAGGGATAGTTAAATCAGATGGGGAAAACCTACATGGTCTATTTTGTTTGTTTTCTGTCTGATACACTAAGATCCTCAGGCTTTGGAGCAAGAGATTCAGCAGCATATCCCTGCAAAGCTTGAATTAGCCCACTTTTACATATCAAAGTGGTGAGACCTGTGGCAGTCAAGGGGCCTGTGGACATGGCGGAGTAATTCTAGAGCAAGTGGTTAAGGTCATGGTGGAGATGGGGGATGGGATCTGTGAGCAAAGTTCTATTCAAGTTGACTTTTGAGCTTTGTGGGGTTACTCCCCGGCCCCTAGCAGAGAACGAAGGCAGCCCATTTTATGTCGTTCCTGTTCTGTTGGAATATGAGATGGTTTTGTGATTAATTTTAAGAATCTACAAACCCAACTTGTTGAAAATTTGCAGAAGATATAGAACAAATGTGTTTTGAGTTCAGGCTGCTTTTGAGAGACCACTTTTTTAAAAAACACTGAGCAGTTCAGTTTGGCATCTCATTCTGTCTCCTACATTGATATTAGAAAAAGCAGACCTGGTAGAAATGTTGATTCTGAGACTTGAGAGCCTTTAAAAGACAAATCTTTTGTTGGCTTTCTTTTAGAGATGTTGCCTTATTCTCATCTGAGGTGTGTGGGAAGCCCTGCCTGTCTAATCTTTAGCATTTTGAAGAAATTGCCACAAAAATCTTTTCTATGTTTTGTGTAAACCCTTATCTTAATTGGAATTTGAAAAGGGGTTAATGGTGGCTATTTTCCTGAGTATGTTTAAAGTATACCACTTGATGTAGAAACACTGACCAGCAGAGGACAATTATTCTTAAATTGCTTAGTGGTTAAATGCATGGCTTCAGAGCTAACCTACCTGGTCTGAAATTTTGCCTTTCACATTTCTAGTTTAACTTCTCTAAGATGCAAATTGCTTCTCTGCAAAATAAGCATACTAACAACTTGAACTTCACAGAATTGTGGAAATCAAGTTTGCCAATGCATAGGAGACTCTTAGAACACTGCTGGTTCATAGCAAGCATTACTAAGTGTTAGGGATTCCTGAAGCTTACTTTAAGTTCCTTTGGCAAACTTCCTAAAAAGGTATAAATCCAAAGTCTGCAAGAATGGAAACTCGCCTTGGAGCCACACTGATCTGGGTTTGAGTCTTGACTCTATCACATAGAAGCTGAGTAATTTTAGGCAGCAATCACTAGTAGCTTTTGTTAACTCATCTCTGAAAAGGGGAAGACATAGGTCTCCTTTGTATTTTTGGCATAATAGTTAAATGGGATGAACTTCCATTGCTTATGCCCCAGTTTAACCCATTACTCCCAACCTCCTTCAGGATTGCAGTAGCCTGACGATCCGTATAGAAGCTTCCATTCTCACCCATTTACAACTCAATCGCCATGCAACAGTTTAAACAATTTAAACTATAAACTAAACCATGGCACTACCTTTTTTAGTTACCTTTTTTTATTTTTTAGCACTACCCTTTTTAATATATGGATTAGTTTTGTATTATTTTGGAATAAATGATCTTACAACCATGGTCTCTATGGCCCTGGACAATCTGTCCACGCCTGTATCTCCAAGTTTATGTCAGATACCCCCTTATTCATATGTTTCACACACTTGATTTTTTTTAATGTTCCTGGAACAT
The DNA here is from genome assembly GCA_002007465.1 of Ailurus styani. Taxonomy (NCBI): domain Eukaryota; kingdom Metazoa; phylum Chordata; class Mammalia; order Carnivora; family Ailuridae; genus Ailurus; species Ailurus styani. Next base: position 2,799,072 of record LNAC01000134.1, read on the forward strand.
ACCAAAGACCAAAGTCTTTGCTACCTCAGGGCCTTTGTACATGTTCCTTCTAAAAAAAAAAAAAAAACCCCTCGACTCTAAGAAGAGCTGGTACTCTTTTTCAACCGTACATCTCTACTCAAAGCCATCTCCTCAAAAAGTCCTTTTCTTGACATCTAATCTAAAGTGGGCAGCCCTCTGGGTGATCCACGTCATATCTCATCTATTTAGTATATATTGTTGCACTTTACGATCATCTTGTTTGTTTACTTAGGGATTTTTTTTCCTCTTCTTTGATACCTGCAGGCAAGGATCTTACCTGAATTGATCATTATATTTCATAGCACCTAGCACATAGTGATTTCAACGAATATTGTTGAAAGAAAGGAAAGAAGAGAAAATGAAAACACATACAGTGTCCTCAATGTATTTTTGCACTATTAAAACTCATTGTACATCTTAAATATACATAATTTTTGTCAATCATGTCATAATAAAGCTGGAAAACTAAAAAAAAGAAAAAAGTATAAAAAACTTAAAATCACTGAGTGGAAAAATTTTACTAACAATTAGATGATGCCATTCAGTACAGTCTTGACTTGGGGAGTGGCCTTCTGAGGAGGGCAAATGGAGTAGTTCTATTAAAACCATGAGTCTGAGAATGTTCTCTTCCCCGGGAGGAAAGCAGTGGCAATCTCTAAACTTGCCCTCTAGGTAATGCTGGGTTTGTTGGAGGTTGTCCTCTATATAAGGATTTGGGAATTAAGCTGTTTCTGCTGCAATCATGCCACACCCGAGATGGTTAATATTCACTGTGGGATGTGGCGCCCAGTCAGGCCTGTATAGGTTTTAGCAGGCTAGCTGGCCAAGTTGAAATTGGCCTTATACCTTCCATCATTTCTTCTTTTAGTGAGCAGCAGAAGGCCTATGTGGATAATCTTCGTTCCTTGCAGTCTGCATCATGGCACTTCTATTTCTAGAAGGCCAAGATAATACTTTCTCTCCAAATCTGTTCTTGAAGGCTCTTGTCTCACTGAAATTGCTTTTCCTGTCTCCACCAGCTGGACACTCAAAAACATTATCTCAAGAGGACCTATTTTAGTTTTGCCATCCATCATCTGAAGGAAAAAAAAAATGTGAAGACTTATTCTGATCTAACAATTGTGTGTTGCTGCCTCAAAGAGAAAGAGATTGAGGGAGAGAATAGGGAAAAAAAATTGGTGAAATGCCTCCTCCTTCTCATAAATATCACCTGTCAGTAACTTCGCCAGAAGACGTTCTCCCACAGCCTGTAGGCTGTGAAGTGAGATGTACAGAGATCTATTCCCAGCACGTCTGATACTTACCTTACAGTTTGGATTCCTTACCTTACTCCAGGTGCCATGTTAAGAGCTTTCCATGTATTAGTTCCTTTAACCCTCACGTTCAACAGATAAAGAAACTGACGCACAGAGAGATTAATTGTGGTGTCTGAGGTGACTCATCAAGTTGTAGAGCTGATATTGAAACTAGCTAATCCAGCTTCAGAGGACTTCTTTTAACCACTACAATCTATTCCCTCCATGGCAGTAGCTTTGTTATCTCTGTTTCTGAGTCTAGGTCTGTGGGATACAGGGACTCTCACACATATCAAAATAAAGTTTGAAGTTTTATTTAAAATATATTAATCATCTAAAACCAATAGCTTCAGGGGGAAAAAAAGCTTCCTGTTTGCTTTCAAGCAGAATTTCAATTTCAGTCTTGTAATTCTAATTCTACATCTATGGCTGTCCAGCGTTTGAATCCTGGTTACCAAAGAAACTGTCTTTTCCTCAGCATCATAGATGAGGTTTGCAAAAATAAAGGGTTTATATTCAAAACTGTTTAGATTTTTGTTGTGGGATTTTCAAGTATGTGTGATGGTCAGAATGAAAGCCATAGAAAGTAAGCCACTCATTTTGTCTAAGTGTTGGTTCTATTAGGGAGATAGGAGCAGCAGAAGAGGAAAGAGTGGATGGGGCTGAGTTTAAGGAGCCCCCCCCCCAAAGAAATCAGGCCTTCATGGTGAGCACAGCCCAAGAAGCTGATAAAAGAGATCAGTTTTCAAAGCAAGAGTTTCCAGTGACTTAGGATCAAAGTAGTACAACTTCATACTCCTTTAGTGCATTATCAACTATGTGTGCATGTGTTTATATATTAGAAGTCTCTGAGAGACTCAGTTTATTGTTAAGCAGTTGTTTGGGGGGAAATGTTGTCGTACTACAGAATTTCCATTTCCAATTCCCAAGTATTTAAAGTGTACAAAAAAGTATATTGGAGACAAAAGCATTTCTCAGCACTGCTATTTACAAGCAGAGAGACATTAAATCACTAAGCCTCAGTTGTCAAAGATCTAAAATGGGGAAAAAAAAAACAACCCAGCTCTATTTGAAGGCTCATTTGAGGATTTATAAGAAAACATGTAAAATGGTTTTAGTGCCATGTCTGATACATAGAAGGCACTCAGTAAATTACAGTTAATAAAAGGGAATCCTTGTATAGAAATTACAGAAATCCTGGGCACCTGGGTGGCTCAGTGGGTTAAAGCCTCTGCCTTTGGCTCAGGTCATGATCTCAGGGTCCTGGGATCGAGGTGGGCTCCCTGCTCAGCTGGGAGCCTGCTTCCTCCTCTCTCTCTGCCTGCCTCTCTGCCTACTTGTGATCTGATCTCTCTCTGTGTCAAATAAATAAATAAAATCTTAAAAAAAAATTACAGAAATCCTTTTCAGGCTCATAGTTAACTTGAGAGGGGGCAGCACAATTAACTCCCTAATACCTGGGAAGCTAGTACTAATTCTATGTGGATGGGTGATACAGAGATGGTGGGAAGGCGGAATCATTCTCTGCAGTTGTCCCCAGTGTACTGTATGCGTCACACAGAAAAAGTTGAGTCAATGTCAGTAGAAGGCCAGTTTGGACAAGCCCAGCTCACCTCCCAACTTAGCATTGGAGGTCTTCTCATCAGCTCCTTAGTGCTGATGCAATCAGATTAGCTAGGAGGGTAGAAAAAGAATGAAGCTTCAGGCACTGTCCATTCAGGGAAGAGTTGGAGAACCCAAGAGGACATCAACAAATTCTATCTAAGGTAGCCCAAGATGACAGGCTGCCACTGAAGGGGCAGGGAGGCTTCTGAAAGGCAGAGGACCGAAGCTATTTTTCCCCTGCTTTGGCCAAAAAATACACTACATCTGCAGGGGGCGTGTGTGTGTATGTGTGTGTGTGTGTCTGTCTGTCTGGCTGTCTGTCTCGCGGCCAAAAACATCCCCAGTGCTTAAAAAAACTCAGTTTAGAATTAAAAAACAAAAACAACAAAGAAAATGAAAAACAAATGCCCATATGCAAACAAAACCAACATGCCTCCTATAAACACTTTTGAATAATTAACATTTTTTAAAGAAAATTTGCCAGTGCTAAAATCTTTAAAAGAAAACCAATGCAGGGGCGCCTGGGTGGCTCAGTGGGTTAAGCCTCTGCCTTCGGGTCCAGGTCATGATCTCAGGGTCCTGGGATCGAGCCCCGCATCCAGCTCTCTGCTCAGCGGGGAGCCTGCTTCCTCCTCTCTCTCTGCCTGCCTCTCTGCCTACTTGTGATCTCTCTCTCTGTGTCAAATAAATAAAATCTTAAAAAAAAAAAAAAAGAAAACCAATGCATAATCCCCTTCTGAGATATTTATCAATTTTTAAAGTGGAAAAATTATTCGTTAGAATACGGAAGGGCTTCATTTCTTAGAATTTGTAAGTAGGCCAAGGTTTGTGGGGGTGGGGAAGACTCAAGAAAAGAAAATTCATACATCGGGGGAAAAGATAAATTGGATACCATCTTCAAAATGATGCTTGAGCATTTTCTTCTAAAGAATTTTTTCTAAGTAATTTTTTTCCTGTGAAATGAGTAAGTTTTCCTCCCACAGAAGTGAAGTTAGAGCCCCTAGGAACAAAGGTTTTGAATACCTCGGAGACTGGGTATTTCCATCAGGACCTGAAGGGGTAAGCTTAGAGCCGCCACTAGGTGTCACGTTGAGATCGCTTTTGGGAACGGAAGCTCCCTCACTGGTTCCAAACAAGAGGCACCTTCTTGGTTAATTTCAGCTTCTGTTCAGTTTCTTTAAATAGAGACTCTTACTCTGCACATGTCAAATCTTTGGAGTCTTTTGCTTTGTCTTACAGGTATTTACAACCATTTAAACTTTTCACCCCACCACACAGGCCTAGCAGGAGGTAGATTTTGAAATAGGGGAGGTTTGATTTAATGGGGCCAGGTTGTAGAGAGAGAGCGAGAGCGGGGCTTTTCAGTCTTGTATCCCCCGTAATCTCCTCCACTTCCCCCATCCTAGGACACCTGAAATTAACATAGAAATTGAGAAATAACTTTACTCTTCCTATAAAAACTGCAGCAGGGATGCAACTGATTGCCACCCTAAATAAGTCCCGTATAGGGAAATTCTGGAATTCCTACTGGTTTTCATTATCATATCTCCTCATCCTCAAACCCCCACCTGCTCTTTTGTGCACCCCCTGCCCAGCTGAGGTCTCCAGCATTCTTCTTCCTGAGTGATTTGGTTAACTTAGGAAGGAATTTACAAATACTAATGTGTAAATTAGAGTGTTAATCATGCAACAATTTGCTAATTCCAGAAATAATGTGTTTTAAAAGAAGATAACTTAGGAGGGCAGCGTTGTGACCACAGAAAATGGAAGTTCAACACAATTAAGCTAGATGATGGTGGAGGAAAGAGGATTGTTTGAAGCCCGAGGGATGGTGATTGCCCTCTGTTCTGGAAATCTTTCATATGGCTACCTATTCTGATATAGGTAAAGCAAGCCCTGTCTCTAGGTATGTGCAGATATTAGTATTATAAATACCTTTTATTTTTCTTTGTAAGGTTTAGGTAGATTAAGTCTACCTAAAAAAAGTAAAATAAAAAGAGAAATTGTGTTTAAAAACCATATTTCTGCAGGAGAACAAGTCTCTGTCTAAACCTACTAAAGCAAATCATAAGAGAAAAACAGAATCAGATTAAATCCCAGAGTAGTCAGGTGTAACAAGCAGGCACAAATTGCTAGGATTTGAACACCTGTAGAAAGCCTCATTATACCATAAAAAAGACTGTCTGTTCACTCCCTGGGAATTTTCTGATTTTTAACACATTTCAGAATAATTCACTGATACATATCTTTCTTCAAAAAGTATTTACAATACTTATAATTATTCTAGAAACTAAAGGTACAAGAGTAAACAAGATCAAGATGGACAATGTCCATACTACCATGGAGCTTGCATTCTAATTGGCAAAATAGGTGTCAAAGAATGGAACAGATGACTTATTTCACAAGTGAGAAGACTAGGAAGAGTGTAAAGTAGAATTAGGAGCTGCAGATCACAAGAGGCAATGTGGTTTTCTATATAAACTTTCATAGAAGTAAATCGGACAATGAAAATAAGCAAGAAGGCTTAGGCTTATTGCCTATACCATTTTGAGTAGATCGCAGAGGCTTGGTTTACTTACCTTCAAAATGTAAATGATGCTAAAGCAAAATGTTCAAAAAGCCAAAGCAAATGTTCAACAAACCTATCCCCAAAGTGGCTACAATATCTAGAATAAAATTAAAACTCCTTAACATAGTCTGCCAGTTCTAATGATCTTTGCATCCTTAGATAAAGTCTTGCACATGGAAGTATCCAGAAAGGTTCAGTTCAGGTAGTTTGCAAGCCTGTCCAGAAGAAGAATCCAATGACAAACTCTGTTAGTAGCCGCCCAGCTTTTCCAGCCTCCTCTGTTCTGAGCAGAACCTGCTTCCCACTGTGGTGCTGAGAATTGTCAACTCTTCAGTCAGCTTCCTACTCCCTTGCTGCCAGACCATGGCAGGTAACCCCGTTCTAGCCAATGAGACATGGGAGAATATCTGAGAACATTTTTGTCCTGATAAAGGAACACACTGGAGGCCTGCCAAATCCCTTCCTGATTTTGAACAGGGTAGGTGAGGATGAAATGCTCAGAGCTGCTACATTCACTGCCTAATGATTAAGGGAGAAACTGTCAAAAGCTAAGGATCGTAGGAATATGGAAAAACCATAGATCTTTGCAGACATAATTTAACCATTGAATAACTTGGGAATAACTGTCTGTTGACTTGCTGTTTTGGAAATTACCAAGTGTTTTACTGTTCAAACTTGATTTTATTTAGTATTTTTTGAGAATTCTCATACTTCTACAACATGGATCATAGCTGATGGGTTGTCTTTGATGTTGCTGTATAGTCAGTGCTATATCCAGGCTAGTAAACGTTTGTTTGTCAAATGAACTTCTTAAGACTTAGTTCTTCAATAAAGAAAGGCATCTAGTACCTTACACTTTCAGAGTAATTTTGATCTAGGAAGGAAATGTCTAAAACAGTAGTTAAAATACCTGAGTTCTAGATTTTACTCAATACCGAACTGATGCTTAGGAAGAGGAAAAGAAAAAACAAAAAACCAACAGTTGAGTAAATACAGAGCTCCCAGGAGACTTGCTTCTATTCTTCATACTTAATATAAAGTTTGAACTAAATGCTTGTTTCCTGATTGTTTTCTTGAGACTTTTATTGCTTTAATGAAATCACACTCCTCACCAGTGTATCAGCAGCCAGTGTATATTGAAAAAGAACTCAGTGAAAATTGACCATCCTTCCTGTAGACCAGACATGGACATTTTATTTCCCATGACTCCCCTTTGTATCTTTTGTTTAAATGCTCTTTTCAGGGCGCCTGGGTGGCTCAGTGGGTTAAAGCCTCTGCTTTCGGCTCAGGTCATGATCTCAGGGTCCTGGGATCGAGGCCCGCATCGGGCTCCCTGCTCGGCAGGGAGCCTGCTTCCCCCTCTCTCTCTGCCTGCCTCTCTGCCTCCTTGTGATCTCTCTCCCACTGTGAAATAAATAAATAAAATCTTTAAAAAAAAAAAAAAATGCTCTTTTCAGAATGGCTCATCTGGCAGAGAGGAAGTTCATGTGCCTTCTTTGTTTGGATTCCAATTTGTAGTCAGATTTTCAAACGCTTGCATTACTTTTTCCTTGAAGCAAATGCTTTACTGCGTTCAGAGTGTATTGACATTATTGACGTTTTATGAATCCTGAAAACATGGCTATTCATAATAGATATTTAAATATTTTCTTATTTTTCACTTCCTGAAAATTTAAAAGATTATTTTCAATTATACCTGGAATTATGCTTCGAACCTGGGTAATTTGTCATATTCACAATATAAATTTTTATTTTTTAAATGGAAGACAAACAATCCTAGAACAATGTATCATATATAAATATATTTCATTGCTAGGAATCAGACAGCATTTATGATACATACAATGAGAGAATAGTATAAATTTAATAATTCAAACACCTATGGACTTAATTATTGCTAAAAATTGTTACTGTTCTTTCATTATTTCTGTCAGAAATTCCCAAAAGTAAATAATGTATTTTAAATTGATGAGTATTTTATTTTTTTATTTTATTTATTATTTATTTGACAGAGAGAGACAGAGAGATCACAAGTAGGCATAGAGGCAGGCAGAGAGAGAGGAGGAAGCAGGCTCCCTGCCGAGCACAGAGCTGGATGCAGGGCTCGATCCCAGGAACCTGAGATCATGACCTGAGCTGAAGGCAGAGGCTTAACCCACTGAGCCACCCAGGTACCCCAAATTAATGAGTTTTTTAAATCCTGCCCAACTTTTTTTCACAGAAAGTTTGTACCACTAAGAAAAAAAAATGATAGAATGGTTTTGAACTCAAGATGCTGCTGCTGATGATGGCAGAGGTGATGTTAGTGATGGTGGAGGTGATGGTGAATTTTAATATTACTGATATCAACTTTCACTTATTGAGCATTTACTATATGCCAGGCATTGTGATAAGCTGTTTCCTTGTAATATATCACTGTTATTCCATGAAGTGTTGTCACCCCTGTTTTATCCATGCAAACTAAAACCTAGAATGACTAAGTCATTTCCTTAAGTGGTTTGATGAGAATAAATCTTGAGAAAAGTAAGTTGGAAGAGGCTAAGAGCGGTGGGCATCTTGTGATGACTTGAGAATCTGGCACCTATTAGGACAAGTGATACAAAAGGAAGTGTCCCTTGTCAGTGCAAAGAAATTCCATCTCTACGTGGAGAAAAACAAACAAACAAGACAAAACAAAACAAAAAGCTCTATATTTTATGAGTAAGGAGTTTGGGGGAGCCCTACAGATTTCCTTTAAAACGGGTGCTGTTCAGTGTTCTGTGAGTATTTCTGGGAAATCATATCACACCTGCAAATCCTCTAGAGAAGCAGGACACAATGATGTGTAGGACAAGCAAACAGATTTTCCTTTCTTGTTATTTTCCAGATTTTTTTTTTTTTTTTTAGCATGGTACCATCTGGGTTGCAGAGCCCAATAAAATGATAAGCCTGTCTTCCCAAATGTCAGGATAGACGTCAGGATCCACCACCTCAGGCATCTTTTAGAAATAGAAAGATTGAATCCAGGCTTTATCAGCTAAAGGGCTTATTTTCTAAAATAGTGTTGTCCTACGTTGTATCCATGAAGGATGCTGGTGTATATAGAGATCTAGAGAAGAATCCACTGCCAAATAACAACAAAAAAATCCTTACTTTATTGCAGTTGTACCACTTGAAATTAAGTATAAGTGTAAGTTGTTTGCTGTCCCAGCAAAATGATACTTCACGCACAGAACTTCCTTGCTTTAGATGAGGGGCTCAGCTTCTTACCATTAGGGTTTAGACCAGGGAAGCTACCTGAGGAATTTCAAGCTGAAGAACAAAGATCAGTTTTAAGACTAATGTGCATCTTCTTTTCAGTCCCCTGTGCTTAGACACAAGAGAATGAAGATCTTTTATCAGATATTTAATATTCTGCAGAAAACTGGGGATAGGAGTTAATAAAATTTTTTTATCACGGAATGACTAATTAAATCCTGGCCTTAAATGAAGTGTCAGTCCCTGCTTAGGTGGAGTTGGAATCTCAAAGAAAATCTTCAGCCATGTTGGAGAATCACCACCCTTCCTGCTAGCCATCTATTTATCCCTGCATTAATTTATACGTTCATTCATATGAACAACTGCCCCAAACTGAGACCTTCCAATAAGTGCTAGGTCATTATTGGTGAACAGATATTGATTTCCCCTCTACTTAACAATGTGGTTTTAACCTTCAAAGCTCCCCCCACAATGGCCAGAGAGTGAAGTTCAATGAACCTGACTTGAAAATTGCAAATTGTCACTGTGTTAAGTTTATGGGATGGATTGTCATCATCGTACTACTCTTACTTCCTGTCTTTGGAGGAGACCTTTAATTTTTCCTCATCTAGAAAATCAAAGAGCCCATCTTTTTAGTTTTTAACAACTGGTTTTATTTTTAAATGTTTTTGTTCCTGCCCTTCCCTCAAAAGTTAGCTGTTAACGTTAGGTGTGTTTGTCTTTGAACAAAATGTCCCAGGTCATCAAGGAACATGTGCCCTTCACTTGAGAGACACATGTCTTTAAGCTTCGTGTGGACTTCGGATACACTGAGAGTAGTACATTTTGAAAATGTTCAAATCAGCATTTACAAATGTCATGGAGCTAATATTACTGGAGTGTAGAACAGATGCAACAGATATTACTTTAAAAGCTTGGGAAAAAAAACTTAGTGTAAGTGAGCAAATCAGTATCTAGGAGAATTCAAATAAGAAAACAGAGCAAATCTATGATAGAAAAACAAATATAGGTACAGATATATAATTTGCTGATGTCCATGGAAAGGGACTTATTCCTTTGGTCCATTTTATGAATAAGTAACAGATTAACAGGTTTTTGGCCTAAGCTTGAGAAGAGAGAGTAATTTTCCTCCTCTTCGTGTTCTCGAACTCCATTTAAATTCTAAGGCCCAGCTGAAATTCTTACTCCCACAAAAAAATATCTTGGGAAGATGGCCCCTGAAAGAAATACATGCATCTAACATTCATCTGTTGAATTTTTAGTTTATATTAGTGCTATTTGGCTCTTTCAATAAGATATTTTACCCTCTTAATAGAGAAAGTGTTTGCATGTATCTTATTTCTGCTACTATACCCAGGATAGTGCTTTGCACATAGCAGATAATTAGTAAAAAATTGACTCGTTGTCCTAGTTAGATTTTTGTGGAATTCCAACCACCATGAGAGATTACTTATAATGATAAAATTATTTATCAGTGATTTTTCATGTATATCGTGTCTCTGTGGATTCTTTATTCAAAGATCTTTTTTAATGGACAACTTGAGGTGCATATTTCATATCTGCGTTTAATGGGAATCTGTACGAGATTTATTTTCTTTTTTTTTTTTTTTTAAAGATTTTATTTATTCATTTGACACAGAGAGTGAGATTACAAGTAGGCAGAGAGGCAGGCAGAGAGAGAGGAGAGAGGAGGAAGCAGGCTCCCCGCCGAGCAGAGATCCCGATGTGGGCCTCGATCCCAGGACCCTGGGATCATGACCTGAGCCGAAGGCAGCGGCTTTAACCCACTGAGCCACCCAGGCACCCCGAGATTTATTTTCTAAACTTTGCCTTCCTTTTTGTGCTTATTTTGCTTTCCTTCACCATTTTCTATACTTTAATTTACGATAGAAGATTCACATAATAAAAGCATGTTAGTATAGAGCTGTAAGAAGCATCAGAGTTCCTCTCTGCAAGAGGAGATGAAGTCCTCACCAAAGATTTGAGTTACCATTCCATAGTACAGATGGTTGGTGGAAATGCCTGCTCAGCTTACAACTGTTTTTCAGATCCTCTTGAGTCTTACTGGCCATGTGACGCATTCCCATTAATAGAATTTGAGCAGAACTGATGGGCATCACACTTTGACTGAAATGGTTAAAAAGTTCAAGGCCCTTCCTCTCCTCATCTGCTGGCTCTAAGTAGAGGACCTGAGGCCCTAGAAGATGGTAGAAAAAATGAAAGGAACTTAGTAACCAACCAGTTGAGGTCTCAAATAAAGGTCAGTTGGGGAAGAGTCCAAACTCACATGGATCCAGCAAACACCCTAATAAACTACTAGGTGAGCAAAAAATACACTCATTTTGTTAAGCTGCTAAGAGTCTTAGGAAACTTCTGGTACAGAAGTTAGCATGATTTTTTTTTTTTTTTTTTTTTTATTTCACAGAGGGAGAGAGATCACAAGTAGGCTGAGAGGCAGGCAGAGAGAGGAGGAAGCAGGCTCCCCACTGAGCAGAGAGCCCGATGCAGGCCTCGATCCCAGGACCCTGAGATCATGACCTGAGCTGAAGGCAGAGGCTTTAACCCACTGAGCGACCCAGGTGCCCCAGAAGTTAGCATGATCTTATTTAATTTAAGGATTTCCATGAAAAGGTTAGGAAGCTGAGCCATGGAGATGTTAGCAGGTTTAAATAAATTACAAAGTGCTGGCAAAACTGGGATTAGAACTCAGAACTGCTGGAATTGCCCTTTCTAAGGAACTTGGATAAGCAAAGAAAGCATCAGATTAGGAGAAATTTCAAAAGATGTCAAGGGATGAAAGAAGGGTCAAAGAATTATCTCATCAATGCTTTTTATCTAGAAAGAGTTCCTAAACAGAAAATAGATGGGACTGTCTTCCCCTCTCTTTCTCCTCAAAGGGAATGACTTCTATGCTGGTTAAGTTAGGTTGGATGCAGAGGACCACCTTCATATCTAGTACATGGGGTTACATGTGGTGCATTTCCTACTCTAATTCTGCGTATACTTTAACTTAAAGGAAGACATAAGAAAGGAGGCTTGCAAGGATTTACTGATCTAAAAACAAAACCTTGCTCCTTTTACACTCCTATACAACTTGCTTAGTTCATTGTCCATCTAAGGCTCCCTTCCATTCCATATAATGTAAGCCCTCTTTCTCCCATCCAAGTACTAACCAGGCCCGACCCTGCTTAGCTTCCGAGATCAGACGAGATCGGGCGCGTTCAGGGTGGTATGGCCGTAGACTGTAAGCCCTCTTTCTGATGTTATTCTATTATTTTGCATTTGACTTCATGAAAGTAGAGGCCTAAGTCTCTAACCCTGTACATACCTCTATCACCTTGCTATTGTTAAGCTTTATGTGTTTTATTTTTTGGGGGAAAAATATCTTTATCCAGAGAAGTTTCCTAACATCAAAAATAGAAAGACAACTACAGATCTTTTGGCTACATATCTCTTCCAGGTCTCTTCCATGAAACCTATCCTGTTTGATAACCATAGAGAGAATTGACATGTGCCATGCTAATAATTCTAATTTTTTTAATGGCTTCATCTTTGGATTAATTAGTGGCACCTTTCTCGATGGCTAGATTCTGATTACTTATTGGTTTATATTTTGTCAAGCCAGCATTTATGAAAAGACCAGGCCAAGTTCTGGCAAGGCTAATTTAAATAGTGTTTACATTGTGGAACAGTTTGCAAAGGGCATGTTCATACAACATGATTTGTTTTGCTAACCTGAAGAGGAAAAAATTGATGGAGGATTGATATCTGGGGAAATGAAGTTGTGAGAGGAGGGATGGAGGGGCCTGTAAGAAGAAAAAAAAAAAAAGAAGAGAAAAAGAGAAACTATGTCAGAAATACATTCTTGCCCATTCTGTGGTAGTCAAGTGGGGAAAATGTAGCTAAGGGAAGCATTGGTTATTTCGGTGTGTGTTTTAAGGAAGCTTGCTTCTTCAGGGATCTGAATTGGAAAGCCTGAGTGGAGATGCAGAGGTAGCCCCTTCTCTTCATTGAAGAACACATTTTGTGTGTGTGTCAGTTATTTACTATTGCCTAACAAATCACTGCAAATGTAGTGACTTAAAACAACTCACATTTATTCTATATAGATTTTGTGAGCTAGAAGTCCAGCATGACTTAACTGGATCCCCTTCTTTAGGATCTTTTCTTATATGTCCGCAGTCAAGGTCCTGGTTGGTTGGGGTTGAAGTCTCAAATAAGCGTCAGTTGGGGAAGAGGCCACTTCCAAACTCACATGGTTGACTGTGTCATCCAATTCCTCGTGGGCTGTGGGACAGATGGGCTTATTCCCTGCTAGCTGGGGGTCTGAAGGCAGCTCTGAATTCCTTGTCCTGGGAGCCTCCCCAATGTGTCCATCAGTTTCCGTAAAACCATTATAGGAAGATGGCTACTATAACCTCCTGTGTTGTGGCTCTGTATATTCTGTCACCTTTGCTATATACCATGGGTCAGAAGCAAATCAGAGGTTTCACCCACTTTTAAGGGGATTACACAGGACATGAAAACCAGAAGGCAAGGATAATGGGATTTACTTCTGTATAATCATAACCATATAATCTCAGCACCTGAATTCCCTTGAGATGAATATGCCCAAACAGGTCCAGAGAGATGAACTGATGAGTCAAGTGTTAAGCAGCATGCTAATACTAATAACAGCACTAGAATCCAGGACTCCTCAAGATATTGAAAACTTCCTTTCCCCTCTGCTTTTAAATGTATTTGGTAATAAGCCCCTCATAAGATTTTTGGAATAAACGGTGCTCATTCATTCATTCCGTAAATCTGTATTGAATGTCTATTATGTGGCAGGCACTATTCCAGTCCTGGAATAAATCAATAAAAAGGACAAATCCCTGACCTCCTGGAGCTTCCATGAAAATGCGAAAAGACAACAATGAACCAATAACAAATATTAATGTGCAGCAAGTCAGGTACAATGGGGGTAAATAAATCAAAGTAAATGATTAAAGTCTCGTGGGGTAGTTCTCTTTCAGATTACTGTTCGTGTAAGACCTCTGATAAATTCGTACTGAGGTAGAAATGTGATTGAAATGAATGAAACGCCATGTGGCTATCTGAGGTCCAAGGGAATAAGGGAATAAGGAATCTGAGTCATATATATAAATATGAGTACGTATTTATATTCATATCTTTATATATAAATAAAACAAGCAAATTTTACCTATCTTCTTAGACTTCAGTATGCCATTGGAGGTTAACATCTCCTTTTGACACTGAGGTTGGATGTCGTTCCAAAGTCAGATAGCAAAGAGCTGCCATGGAAGCTTTGAACTTGAGTACTTGATTCCAAAATCAGGGTTTATGCCCTGGAGCAGTGACTACTTATTTCAAGCTGCAGAACCCTTTATAAAATATATTTTATGCACCAAGAAATAAAATGGAAGAAGGTGGAGCTGCTCTGCTTAAGGCAGGAAGTAGGTGGGAGAAGTCCAAGACTCTCTACTAGCCATTCCAAAGCTCCCGGGTTCTGGGGCAGCAGCCGCCTTAAGGTTTAAAATGCAGAGCTCAATCTATAAACCACCTTGTTACACCTCCTTGGGACCACCACCCTCTGATGAGCCTGACTAAGGATTTTTTCCAAGTTTTTTCTAAGGCTGACTTACTCACAGTTTCACAGGGTCACTACATAGTTTGTGGGTTGTGATAGGGATTGGTGTTCTCTTTTGCTTCTCGCTCTCATTGAGGGATGACCAATAGGCTGGAAGACAGATGAACCAATAGTCTGGAAGACAAAAATAGCTAACCTTGTAGCAGGGTGGAAAGGACTGTGTTTTATGAGGCCAAGCAACTTCTATCTCCTACCGTTGGTCAACTCTCAGGCCAGTGAAAGAGCAGGGAAAGTTTTTGATGGCATAAATAAGGCAAGGAGTCCACAAGAGGCTCTTGGCACTCCATGCCAGTTATAGAAAATTCCAGGCAAACTGTGGGTCTAAGGAACTGTGGCTTAGCTCTATCTGCCCTAATTTAAAACAAAAATAATGTGTGAGAACAAGTGCAAACCAATATTCTTGAAATGAATAAGGCACTATTGAGATAAATTTCTACAGATTGCGGAATAAAAGCACTCTGCCCTTAAGGAGAACATAGCTGGGGGGAAAAGAGGCCAGGGAGGGGTTAAGACCGATTACAATGATCAATTATTAAGACGGATGAGCCAAGGCCAGCTGATGCTATCACACTTCATCATTCAAATTCTCATTATTGGAATATACACCAGTAAGTTACTGCTACAGTCCTTTTTCACTGTGGCAAGAGGCGTTAATTTCTGAGGAGCTGCACGAGTGAGCTTTAGAAGGGGCTCGGTGCTAAATGATTGGATTGTAATTATTCTGAAAGGGCTTTCATCATCATTACCCAACATTCTGCAGAGGCAGCATGTTTGAAAATAAACTACAGCCGAACTGGTGCCACATCATTTCAGATTTTAAACATCGAGCCTCTGGTTTGCTGATATATTTTTGTGTACGCGAGTGTAGATGAACACAAATGTACTCAGTCAAGCATACATCATTTTAACGTTGTTTAGCCAATGCATCTACATCGGGGCTGACTGGGAAATCTATCTGCACGGCTCTTAGGCCATGATAAATGCAGTGGAGGAGGACACTCATTCATTCCTTGCTTCATTCATTCCGCCAAACTTAGTATGGGAAGCACCTGGCGCCGGGCTTTTACAACAATAAACAAGATGAAGAAAACCCTGCCCAAAGGCGTTCTCTCTCTGCTGAGTTCTTCCAGTAAATGTTTGGATTCTCGTCTTGTTTACACCCCAAAAGGACAAGCTAATTGTCTGTTTACTTTAACAGTTTGCCTTAATTATAAGGCTTCCAAGGCCATTAGTAGATGAAGCTGTTTACATTTCACAGTTGAGTTTGAGCTGTCACCTCTCTGGTCCTTCACCCTCCTCGCCCTCCACCTGGGGCTCCAGTGGTGGGGGGGGGACAAGTGGGCAGGGCAGGAGGATCAATATCTTTCTCCACGTTTGTGTAAAAAGAAGTACATACAGCGAGAGCTCTTGGGAAAGTGTCAGCAGCACTGAATCAGACCACACAGATCGTTCTAAATGTCAGTTTTTGCAAGTAAACGTAACATATGCTCGTGCATGATTGTGAGGTCCCCGCTCTCTGTTGTTTGCAGTCTAATTATAGGACAACAGCCTCAAAAACTGGTTAGCGGCACGGGAAGCTGTCACGACGAGGCCTTGAGTGAGGCCATCGTTAAATACTAGAGCCATTCTGAGGAGGAGCACAGCAGTGTGGAGCCCTAGAGCTGCTTTGGGATGAGGCTTGAGCTGTGAAATGTGAGCCAGCAAGGTACAATCGAAATAGATCAAAGGTTGGGGGGAAAAAAGTTCTCCTGGCAGTTTATTTCCTAGTTCCCTATTTCGCCTTTGTCTTCACTATCACCCCTCCTTTTATCCTCTTCTGGTTCGGATTTCAGAATCTACCTTGTGTCTCTCTCCGTTTGTCTTCATTTCTTCCCCACCACCTGGGTGCAGGTCATTATCTTAATTATAATAGCTTCCTAGTGGGCTTCCTTTCCTTGATTTTTTTGGCTCTTTAAGCTTTCCACTACAATCTTAATCCTGCAGCCAAATTTAAGAAATGTAAATGAGATCACATCATTCTTCCATTTAAACCTTCCCTTTGCACATAAATCCAATCTGTCTGTCATGGCTGGCAGACCTCACATGGTCCGGTGCTCTACCCCGCTCTCCAAACGTAGCTCCTGTCAATCTCGTCCCCATGCATTCCCCATGCTGGCTTTCTCTTGGTTCCTTGAACACACAAGGTCTTTCCCATGGTGTGGGATGTCCCTGGTGGAAAACAGGATATTTGTAACGTTGTGTGTATAATGACACTTAAGTACCTCACGGGAGTCACTATTGCTGAACATGTTTTGAAATTGTTAAGACAGTAGAAAATTATATCTATGTTGTTCACAACAAGGGCTTTTTGAAGGCATAATAAATGACTCCACTAGCTTACTCAACTTCTGACTAAAAGCTCTACAGTTCCTGAGACGATAACCTCACTTCAATAATATTTTCAATGATGAAGTAGACAGTTGTTATCAATAACCTATAAATGAAGAAACTATGGTCCAGAAGGATTAAGTTGCTTATTTAAAATCATGCACCAAAGGTAGTGGCTAGAGTCAGACTTGAAACCTGGGTTTTCTGACTTGGGGATATGGTCATTTCTTTCTTTCTTTTTTTTTTAAAGATTTTTTATTTATTCATTTGACACAGAGAGAGAGAGATTACAAGTAGGCAGAGAGGCAGGCAGAGAGAGAGGAGGAAGCAGGCTCCCTGCTGAGCAGAGAGCCCGATATGGGCCTCGATCCCAGGACCCTGGGATCATGACCTGAGCCAAATGCAGCGGCTTTAACCCACTGAGCCACCCAGGCGCCCAGGATATGGTCATTTCTCACCTGGGTACATACTACATATATTAGAAAAAAAAAGGGGGGAGTTTTTTATATGACCTGAAATTACAGAGATTCAACTTTCTATGTCTCTAATGACAGGTCACTTCTAAAATCTCATGATTACAGGTCTTTTTACTATAGTGTAAGATTGGGTGAGTGAGCACAACCAGGAATTCCTTTCACAGTTAACGTTTACAAGGTAATCGTGATAGCTGTGAGTTAGCTGGACGATATGAATGGTATCACTTGGCCCCTTATTCTCTATCAGATGCTAGTTCAGTCTCTGTGGTCTATGAGTATCATTGCTTTAAACATGGGTTTTCAATATGACTTAGTAAGTGGCTATTTTATTTTAAAATAAGTAAGTGTTAAGCCTTTGGGACTGTGGATTGGGAGGCAAGATGGTTACACTCATACTGAAATCATCACTATAAACTTCTTTGGCAAGTTCCAGTAGCTGCTAGAATGGTTTTTCAGGTAATAGCTCGAAGGGAAAGAATATTTAAGTAAAGGCTTTTTTTTTTTTAAAGAACTTCATTAGCCTACGCTAGATGAGCTTGTCTATAGGGTAGATAAAAATCTAATAGAACTAATCTTGCTTTTGCATCAGCAAAGAAGCTAAGTGATAGTGATTGGCTAGTATTATGTATTTAGCTCATTAGGAGAAGATGATCTTGGAGAGTGAGGGAAGGGGGTCTGATTGCTATAGTTCGCTTGTGACTCATGCTCAAGCAGAACTGTATGAGTACTAAATAGACTCTCTTTTGTTCTGCTACCAATTTACTATAATACTCTAAGGGTATCCATTATTAAGGCCAGGCATTGATCCTCAGCATTTAATTGATAAGCTCAATGTCTCTCTTTCCACCTCACTAGGTGAACAGCAAGAATACTTTCCTAAGTTGTCCCACAGAGCTTGGAGATTCTACATGGCAGCGGCTAGTTCCTGAGTGTAGGGAAATTTATTCTCTGAGGGTCATTTAATGAGAACAACAGTAGTTCAGGGAAGCAGATGAACATCAAATGCATAGTTTTTTGTGCCTTTGACTGTCTTTTCTGAGGGACTAGTTCTTTCAGGGATCACCCTTTCAATACTCATCAGATTCCTTTCCTCCAAATTCAATGCTTATTAAAAATAATTCCTGAAAATTCTAATGCTGATTTTGGCAAGGCGGTGTGTATATGGCTGCAGGGGAGAAGATAAGGGTAGAAATCTGAAGAATCATGCTAATGGACAACAGGAAAGCATAATGTCTTGCTTTTTGTATGACCAAAGCAGAAAACATTTTGGATAAGAAGGGGAAGTTACTTCACTCATTGAGTGGGGAAACAGTTCATTCTCTAGCTATTAATATTTTATAAATTATGAATGACCAACATTCTAAAAGTTCTTGCAAAGAGGAAGACTGATAACTGAGTCTGAAGGAGAACATGCCTTGTTGATGATGACCAACACATGAGGATGTTGAGTTGAGGTCTAACCATTATTTTTTCTTATTGCCTCTTAATTTATCATACTAAAAGGTGGTTATTGTACCACTTTTTGATTCTGATGGCAGACAGTTTCTGTTAGCAAAAGCTGTCTCATGATAAGGATAATAATTAGCCGTCGGATCAGGGATCAGTACATGGGAGGCATTCCTGTGGAAATGGGAAAATGGTGATATTACAAGATGCCAGCTCAGGCCTTGAGGGATTTTAGTCAGGTTACCAATATCATGCAGTTATTTTGAAGACTGGGGTACATGGCATAGTAGATCAAGCACTCATACATACAAAGCACACATACACACCCAGATTCCAATTTTGTTCCTGATTGAAAAGGGAAGATGGAAGCAAATGGTCTCTCATCTTAATTGGTTTTAAATGGGAATTTTTTTTTTTCCTGTTGGAGACCTTTGGATTCAAAGTTCCTTTCTTTGGATGTGGGGAGGAAACAGAAAGTTTATGCATAAACTATTGATTTTTTTTTAAAGAAATGCTTTTTGGGTCATGATCCCAGGACCCTGGGATCAAGCCCCACATAGGGCTCCCTGATCAGCAGGGAGCATGCTTCTCCCTCTACCCCTTGCTTGTGCTCTCCGTTGCTCTCTCTCTCTCTCAAATAAGTAAAAAAATAAAATCTTTAAAAACTTCTTTTTGTTTTAATAGCTGTTAAAATTATTTTGGCTTCTCTTAAATGCTTTTCTCAAAAGTTACCTCACTTAATGCCAACAGCAACCTGGTGGCAAGTTGTATTGTCTCCCTTTTACTCAGTAATACCCACAGTGTCATGACCTGGCCATTCCCTTCTTTTTGTTCCTTCCCTCTTCTTGCTCAAGCTCTAGTCATCCTAATCTTTGAGTCCATTTCCCATCTCAGGAAGTTTGCATGTGCCACAGCGTTCTGTCATGCTTCCCCTCTGCCTGGCTCATTCTTTTTTTTTTTAAGATTTTATTTATTTGATAGAGAGAGAGAGAGAGAGAGAGAGAGAGAGAGAGAGAGAGAGAGATCACAAGTAGGCAGAGAGGCAAGCAGAGAGAAAGGAGGAGCAGGCTCGCCATTGAGCAGGGAGCCCGATGCAGGGCTCTATCCCAGGACCCTGAGATCATGACCTGAGCCGAAGGCAGAGGCTTTAACCCACTGAGCCACCCAGGCGCCCCATGCCTGGCTCATTCTTATTCAGTTCTCAGGCCTCCACTTCAGTGTCCTTTCCTTGAGGGAGATTCTCCAGATCCCCCTGACTAGGTTTCCTGCCCTGTATAGATAAGCTTATCCCACGGAAGTTCTTGCTTTTCCTATATGTCTCTCACCACAGTTGTTAATTCATTGTTTAATGTCTGTCATTTTCATGGACTCTGAAGTCCAGGACAGAAGAAAACATAGCTGTGCTATTGGCAGTACCATGGGTATAGTAAATGCTCACTAAATAATTGTTCAATGAATCAATGAGTGTTGTCCATGCCATAAAGTTAATTCATGTCACAGTTTTGACTGGAGCTTTGTTCCCTAGATTTCAGAAGTCATATTGCTTGTATTGCAGAACGTCATTGCATGTCTGTTACCAGGCAATGACTTCCTATATTGGTGAAAACAAACAAACAAACAAAATGGTCTGCAGGTGTTGCTCAAAATGATGTTGAGTGAAGCAGGGACCAAGTGTATCAATTTTAAGTGAACGTGAGTAGAGAGAGGCAGAAGAGAAAGGAATCAAACGTTAGGAAAGTAAAGAGGTAGAAGACTGTTCTTGGGGTGAACTAGATAGTTAATGAGAAGGAAATGAGAAAATTACTGAAAGCAGCCACAGTCCAGTTGGCATTTGCAGATCAGGTCCTCAGGCCAGGAATGAACTACTTTAGTGGAAAGGCCATTGTAATGTATCTAAAACTCCCGTTATGGACTTTGCCAAATCATGTGACCTCTTTGTCCTCAGTTTCCAATTTTGCAAATTGAGTGTTATCTTCCACAAACTCTAAAATCTTCACCTGTGGACTGAATTTATACATTGAATGGTTTTGCAATTCAGAGAGAACTAGACTTCAAGACCTTAGCCCCATGTATCCAAGGCAAAAGAGCCTTGGGAATTGGTTCTTCTCCTAAATGCCCATTTTTTCGTGATCTCTCTCATCCCTCATTGTGCATGTTCAATGGCCCTGAATTCAGTTCGACATCCTAGTTGGACCAGTGGTGTCCAAATCTGTTAGTCCCTGTACAATGAATAATGTAGGAAGCATATGAAAAAAACAAATTCCTGGGCCTTCCTCTTGAATAATTTGACTTAGAAAATCTGATATAGGTCCCCTGAATCAGAACATTTACTAAATTCCCTGGCGAATCTAAGGCAGCTATCTTATGGGCCAGCTTCGGTGGTGCAGTGGGCTGGGTTGGGTGCACATGAGAGGAGTTAATACTGAACACTTGCACTAAATAAGAGAGGGCATGTTCTACAGAAATGCAAGCTTTAAACCAAGATATCCTGACTAATTCCCAATTTGAGATACATCTGGCTCTTTAATCTACCCTCTTTCCCACCCCTCACATTTAGCAATGGCATTTGCTAAACTGTTTTTCTTTATTTCTTGCTATGTTGCTGTTTGTTATTAAACAGTGACTGCATTTTCCCCCTAGACATGACTATGTTTTAGTGATGGGCGATGTGATTGCCTATATATAGTTGTTAAGGCACTTTGGAATACTTGTGGAGAAATGTGTCTATATAAATGGAAATCATTATCATTGTGCTCAAATTGGAATTTCTAGTTTGAGTTTGAGGGTTTGGGATGGAACTTACTTTTGATTGCAGAGGAATCAACATTTCATATCATCAGTGAATTGACTCATCCAAATTAAGGCCCTGATTCTGTACATTGCTCACGTAGGTATCAAAATATCTATCCAATGGTGAAGACTGGGAGGGAGGAGCACATACACTGACAGATGACAGTAGAGAACATTGAGTTCCACCATGTTTACCGGTGTGCTGGGTGTAACGAGACAAAGACCTCAGGAGGTCAGTTGGAGTTACATTATTGTCTTCTGTAGAGATAATAAAGCAAATACCGATCTAGACTGCTCAGGACTCGTAAGTAGGGAAAGCAAGCTCTCCTTCCTTTTTCGATGGAGCACATTTTGATTTTGTCCTAGGTTAGTCAACAAAATACTTCCACGCAAGTATCATTTGTACTTTTGCCACCAGCTTAGCACAATGAACACAGATTCCTCTTTTACTACTCTCTCTTACCTAGCTGCACTATCGTTCTGCTTAGAAGTCAAATATGGCCCCTCCTCAGGGGACTTGCCGTTTCCTTTACCTAAATTTTCCTCCCCAGAATATGGTGGCTCACTCCAGCAGCTCCTTCGGTCCTGGGGCCTGACTCTGACTCTCCTACTTAAAACTGCCCTCCCATTACCCCCACCTCTAGCATCTCCCCATCCCTTCCCCACCTATTTAATCTTTATAGCATTTATCACTCTTATAGACAGCATAAGCATTACCTATTTATTGATTTATTATCAATTTCCTATGTAAAATGTAAGAACAGGGATTTGGTTTTTATTGACTCACTCCTATATGTTCAGTATCCAGAACCATTCCTAATATTTTGTAGTCTTTCGATAAATTTGCTGAATGAATGGATACCTGATGGGTGAATCAACCAATACAATAAGCTGAACTGCATGCAAAGTAATTGACAAGGACTTATCAGGAATAAGAGAAAAGAACCTGCTTCATTGACCTTAATTTTGTTATTTTTATTTGAAGATACTTATCTTCAGATGGTTCTTTCTATTATCTTCTTGTAAAGACCTAAGAAAAGCACCTTTGGGGTCTAGATATTCCCAAAATCTTGCCTTAAGGTTATCTTTTGACTTTCTATTCTATATCTTTCTAGATCTATTTCTAAAATTACCCTTATTAAAACAAAACAAAACAAAACAGGGGCGCCTGGGTGGCTCGGTCAGTTAAACACCTGCCTTCAGCTCAGGTCATGATCCCAGGGTCCTGGGATCAAGCCCAGAGTTGAGCTCCCTGCTCCATGGGTAGCCTGCTTCTCCCTCTCCCTCTGCACCCTTCTGTTGTCCCCTTCCCCTGCTCTTCCTCCCTCTCTCTCTCTTTCTGTCTCCCAAATAAATAAATAAAATCTTTGAAAAAAAAACAACTGGATAAGAAATCTTATGTATTCATTCCAAAAATGTTCAATAAATACTAATTTTGTGTCTTATGGGCAGGGTACGCGAATACAGTGGAACCCAGTTATGCATCTACAGTCCCTGCTATTGTGACTTTAACCTTTAGTTGGGAAAGATGGGCAATTAAAGAAGCAGTCAACAGGAAAAGGAAATTCCAGACTACTCTGGGAATGCACAGAATGAGTACTTAACCATAGAAAGTAGAGTGTTTCTTATAATGAAACTGGAATGGGTAGGAAGAGCTAGACAAGCTGAGATTGAAAGGAGAGCATATGGGATGGTGATTGTTATGTATTCAAGAGAAGCAAATATAGCTGTGAGAGTGTCAGGTAAGAAGACAAGATGGCAGGGAAAGTGGCTACAGAGGAAGGTCTGAGCCTTGAGAATCATGCCGAAGTGTTTGGATTTCAACCCCAAAGCAACACAAAGCAAGTCCTTAACGCACCCACAAAAATTCTTTCTTCAGCATTTGACAAGATTGCCTTTCCCTACCCCATTTGAAATTAGGGGTGGCCGCTGACTCAGTCTAGTCAATTAAAAAATGATGGGAAGTGCCACACTTCACATCCAGGCAGAAGCCTTATTTACTAGCTAGTACAGTTGCCCTTAGAACAACATGGGTTTGAACTGGGCAGGTCCACTGATACATGTTTTTTTTTTTTTTTTTTTTTCTCAATATGGTGTAGCCCATAAATGTATTCTCTTTTCCTTATGATTTTCTTAATAACATTTTCTTTTCTCTATCCTACTTTGTTATAAGAATGCAGTATGTAATACATACGACATACATAGTATGTGTCAATTGACAGTTGTTATCAGCAAGGCTTCAAGTCAATAATGGTTTCTTAGTAGTTAAGTTTTCAAGGGGTCAAAGGTTATATGTGGGTTTTTGATGGTGTGGGTGGCCAGTGCTTCTAACCCCCACATTGTTTCACGGTCAAGTATACTTAGAGTCTTCTCTGCTACAGGGATACGGTGATCACTGAAGCCCCATCAGCCTGGATCCTTGAGTGCCAATGATAAACAGAACTTCCCTGCTGACCCACAATAGACATGCAGTTTGCAAGCAAAATAATGTTTTATTTTGTCAAGCCACTGGCATTTGGGAATTGTTTGTTCTTATAGAATAATCTAAACTCTTGGAAATGCTAAAAGAAACACTAACAGTTTTGTGATATCGTGACATGGGTTTTTGCAAGATGACTTTGGCTGCAGTAAGAAAAAAATGGGTTGGAATAAGAAAAACCAGAGGCTTAGAGACCAGTTTTGAGGTGATTGTGATAAAAAGTGAGAGAATTTGTAGGAATCATATGTATGTTATAAATATTGAGAAGGGGAATGGTGGCTAGGAGCAGGATTTCAGGTATCCATAGTGGGAACAGAGAAAAATGGGCAGATTCAAAATTTATTTGGGTAGTAGAACCAACAGAATTTGGTGACTGATAGGATATAAGGATGTGAAAGAAAAAGACATTAGTGAGATTCTCCAATTTCTGGCCCATGTAACTGCATAAATTCAGCAGGATACAGAACACTGAAAAGAGAATATAGTCTTTGAGACTCTGAGGGATAATTAGTTCAGTTTTAGACATGTTGGGTTTGAGATGCCTCTCCAAAATCCAAGTCCAGGTATAGGTAGGCAATTGTTCTAAAATTGGAGCCCAAGAGAGAGGCTTAAGCCAAAAGTAGCCGATCTGTGAAGCATTAGGATGTAGATATAGGATACCGATGATAATTTAGTCCATAGCTGTAGATGAGATCACCCTGGAAGTGTGTATTCTATGATAAAATGCAATTGGGCATATCACTGAATGGCCTTGTTTAGTTGGTAAGAAAATGCTTTGTGACAGAAAATGTCATGACCACATAATTCTGAAAAACAAAGCAGATAAAAGATTACAAAGCAGATTTGATTCCAGAGAACCAGCCCTGAATTGGGGAATCCAGAACAATACCTACATTTTGATTTATTATTCTTCATATGCCAAAGACTGGACCCATTATAAGAGAAATTATATATTCACTCTCCAAGGATAGAAAACTTAATGATCTACTATTTTTAAGCTCCAACTTCTACAAGGAAGTATATTTGCATCTTTATTTCATTCTGTCATTTGAATCGGTAGCCAGGAAATAAAATGTAAAATTTTCACTGGAAACAAACTATTCTTCCCATTTCATTATTTTGAAGGAAACTCAAGTGATAAGCTTATCTGTACTGCATAGCTCATACATAAATAACTTGATAAACTCAGTCCACAAAATGAACTCAATTATGATGTTGCTGTTATGATATGTTTATTTGCCTCTTCATTCGGAATGTTTTTGTTTGTTTGTTTTGGTTTTTTTTTGGTTCCTGCCATAAGTGCAGCAAAATAGTCCACTTAGTTTTGCTTGACAGCTTTGGGGAATAAATGATATTGATATGATGTTTAGGTATTCTACAGTTTATAAATCAGTAGTTGGTTATGATACAGTATTTCTGTGTATTTGAACGTGCAAAAGCTTGTGATCTCAAATATTTATCTCAAAAATTGTGAATTTTACAATTTGAACATTTTCTAAGAATAGACTTTTCTTTATTCACATTGGTTTGGCTCACCTCATAAGACTACCATGAAGTTCTCTGGTTTGATTACCAAGTAAAAAAATAAAAACATCAAGCCATGCACTGAAGTTCGAGCTACTAATTTTCTCTAGAGAAAGCAAGAGGTTCTTTGCAGTAAAGTGGCTTTCAACTTGTGTTTTGAAGGATGAGTGTGAGCTACCACGACAAACAAGGGAACACAGTTATTTCAGGTAGAAATTTCAGGTAAGGTAGCATGTGCAAAAGGTCTCAAATAGAATATGGCTGGTCCTTTTCGGAGATTGCAGAGTCTGTGGATATGATGGATGTGGTAGGCTGGTACATAATGACACCGGACCTCCTCCTGCCAGAGCAGGGGTTGTGGAAGTGATAGTTTTGAAACCCATAGCTTTTAAATTTCAAATTAATCATGTTTGCTAGTCTAAAAAGAGCTGTGAGTCAGTCCGATGCAATCATTGCACAGTAAAGAAGATGACTTTTTATGATCCTACATTAATTTTCAATTTCAACGTTTCTCATAAAGGAGCTGATTCTCCTAGTTGGTCCCGCTAGGTCATTTGCAATCAATTCAAAATGGTCCCCAGGAGACGATGTCCCTCTGGAGAAATTGTAGGAACTATATATATTTCACATGTATCAGAGTGCAGAATGCTGTCTTAGAGAACCCCCTGGAATGGCATCCTAAATGTGTAGCTTCTGCCACTAAGTAGCTGGGAGAAGTTGGATGTCTGGACCTATCTCAGCATTTCAGCCTCACTCTATTTCTTTCTTTCTTTTTTTTTTTTTTT
>LNAC01000134.1:2825504-2856442 GCA_002007465.1 Ailurus styani
AGATCATGACCTGAGCTGAAAGCAGAGGCTTTAACCCACTGAGCCACCCAGGCGCCCACTCTATTTATTTCTATTATTTACTGTTTATATTATCTATTTATTTATATTATTTATACCATGAAGAATTTAAAAAAAAACAATATCCAGGGCTCCTTAAGCTTCTGTATCATACAATTGTATGTATAATTGTACTATCCTGTACTAACTCTAAACTCTTCTTGGACTCTGACACATAATGATAGAAACTTTATATATTGAATCAATCAACTTTTCAGTCCATATTTTGTGTTAGGTTCAAGAAATGTAATATTGAAGGGGCAGCTTGGTGGCTCAGTTGGTTAAACCTCCAACTCTTGATTTCTGCTCAGGTCTTGATCTCGGGTGGTGGGATTGACCCCACATCGGGTGGGACAGGCTCCACACTCAGTGGGGAATCTGCTTGAGAGTCTCTCCCTCTGCCTCTACCCCTGGCTCGCACACACTCTCTCTCTCTCAAATAGATACATGAATCTTTTTTTTTTAAAGATTTTATTTATTTATTTGACAGAGAGAAACAGACAGAGAGGGACACACAGCAGGGGGAGTGGGAGAGGGAGAAGCAGGTTTTCCCGCAGAGCAGAGAGCCCGATGCGGGCCTCGATCCCAGGACCCTGAGATCATGACCTGAGCCGAAGGCAGCGGCTTTAACCCACGGAGCCACCCAGGCGCCCCAGGAGAGAGATTTTAATGAGATAATCATAAACCTAATCTGTGAGTGAGAAATAAATGGGGTAAGAGCTGGGAACAGGTGAAGGAAAACTGCAGGGACGATGTGAGTCCACAACAGGAAGGATCTGGTGCTGTGGGCACGGGGGCCCTGGACAGGTGCTGGGCACTGAGCCATGCGGGAAGGGCCTCTCTGCAGAAGTGACCTCTGGAGGAAAGCAAGGGGCCTGAGCCTTTTCAGAACAGTTTTGTGGTTGTGGTCAGTCCTGAGGCATCAGCAGCTTCCTCGGAAGCACATGGCCTTGTGGTGTATAAAGGGCAGGGGGGCGACTTACAGAGCAATATTTTATGGCTTGGCTGGAGTTGTACAATTTAAGATGTGGCAGAGATTTTATTTCAGATCGTGAAAATTGATTTGATGGTTTTTCAGACATTGTTTGATTAAGAATGTGAATGCAAAATTGCCTTTTTTTGTGTGTGTGTGTGTGTGTGGCTTAGCACACTGAGTTATTTCTCTAAATTATGTTTCCAGATAGCAAGTAAGGCTGTGCACCGGGTTCACTCCTCCTTTGTTAGCACCAGGCTAATTAGAGGCATTTCTGAGTGATTGCAGTTGCTGGTGCTTTTCTCTGTTGTTGGTGTTTTCCCCATCTGCCTTTTGCCTCTGTGTAGCAGGTCTGCATTCGCTTGAGGCAGGAAGATGGCAATCGAGCGTACCTCAAGAGGGCGTTCGTCACAACTGGACATGATGGGTGAGGTGCCACAGCTGTTTTTCCTAGCAACTGGCCTGGTGGTCATTCATGGTTTTCACAGCGATATGCAGGAGAATGGGAAGCAAGCAGGCAGGGGGGCCTCAGCTTCCATCTAGCCATTGGAAGCATCTAGATTGGATGGGGCGTGGGGGGTGGGTAACTTTAGGTATGTCAACCCACCAGCTCAAGTCTTCCTGAAACTGTTTTCCTGCAATTTCATTTAGTATTGTTTACTCTGTGCAGTTTAACGTATTTGTAGGTCACGCAGATAAAAAATATCTAGTGTGTCAATGGGTGTGGAAATTCAGCCAAAAAGCTGAGACTTGTTATCAATTAAGGAGTCAGCAGTGCATGTGATATTTGAAGTTAGGAAGATGGTTGAGATCACCCAGCTAGAGTGTACTCTTCATCATATTTCTTTCAGAAATGATCCCACTTTGGGGTACGTGTACCTATTTTTCATGGGATGGAATTACCTCATACTTCATTAAGTGAAAAATGTCTTCTGTTTGACCATTTATGGATAGACTGAAAAAACGTACTCAAGTCTTACTGGTGATTTATTTCCCATGAAATATCTAGTCATGTTTTTCTGTATTTATTTTTTTCCTATATTCATTTTAAGATGGAATTGAAAGGTGGACATTAGAGTGTGTAATATTTACTTACTTTTGTCACATAAAAAAATAATAAAGCTTACTACTTTCAGTTGCTAAAGGTTTGTCCTATTTATTGCTATAACTTCAGTGCATTTGGTGTTGAACGTAATTTTTAATTAAAAAACTCATGCCAAAGGATTTTAGTCTCACTATGCTATATAATGGATCGAACTGAATCATGTTAAATAAAATAATATGCTGCCAAATATTCTAACTGTGGAATCTGCCTCAAATTCTCTTACTATATAATCCCTTACCATTTACTTATATTCAGTGTTTCTGTCCAGCGTATGTTATAGATTTACCATGTGGGGCAGGTATGTGATCAAGTGATTAGATTATAGCCCAAGCCCCTGGTATTTTATGATACTGGTGGGCTCCTATGGATTGGTGTGCAATTACATGTGGTTGAGCTAAATGAAATTGGCTGTAGTCATGGGATATAACTCTTTGAAGAAAAGGCAGACTCTAGCAATTTTCTAGGCTGTGTTTTAATTTGAGACTTTCATTTTTAATTGCTTGCCGTCAATGCTGCAAAGATGTTAAAGAAGGAGAAATTGCATAAGGAATATATTGATAAAATTTATATTCTCAATCTGGAGATTTTTAGAATATTTATAAGTGGAGCTTGGAAACCATACTCTGTATAACTCTGAGCAAGTTAGGTAACATCTCAGAGTTCATTTTCTTGTTTGTAAAATGGAGATAGTAATATTATTTCATAATGTCCTTGTAAGGAATGGTGATTTTGTATGAAAGTATCAGGATAGAGGATTGTTATATGGGGCAGTTACTTCCGTCTCAGATTTGCTTCAAGAGTGTCTGGCATTTGTAGTGATAAGAGAAGAGATTTAACTTCTATGATAGTCATTGGCTTTAGCCTAAACTGAGATTTTCCTGCTTTAGACAACTGCTAGAGGGCCCTTCTGCTGATGGTCTCACTATGAACTACGCCACTGCATAGTAGCCAAAAGAAAATAAATCTCCGTGATTTTCTTAGTCATTTCAATTCTGAAACGAAACAGATTAGATGCATAATTGAACATTCCCTCAGTCTTCCAATCACTTTAAATTTGGATTCATGTATTTCTGTATCGAGGGGCAGCCAGTTGTAAGGACCTATCTTACCTTTTGTTTACAGTAGTCATTTGGTTGATGGTGGTTCCCAAAGCTAAAGTTGTTATGAAGTGGATATTGGAAGATCAGATACAATTCTTAAAGGCAACTTTCCTCTTGTAACTGAATAAGTATTTAAAGATGGAGAATGGTAACCTAACTTAATGGTAGAGAGCCTGGATTTTTGAACCAGGCATCTTAGGTCAATTCTGGAATTTACTGCTCATCAGAGGTACTTAAGCTGTTAGCCACATTACTTAAACTCTCTGTGCTTTTGCCATCTTTTTTCTTTTTTAAAAATAGCATTGGATAGATAAGATTAGTTAAACTCTGTGGACACTTTAAAGGAGTGCCTAGGATGTAGGTGGTGTTAGCTAGCACTAAAATCTAAGCAGGTTATCCACAGACTATCAGACAATCAGAGAACCATGATGGCCTGTTATCGATATTCACTGGGGCTACTGTCCTAACCACTGGACCACTTGGTTTACATTTTTAACAGATAGTAAATCTCTGGTAGATGTACAGTCAGAGCTGAGAAATAATCTCCTGTTGATTAGCTAGTCAAATTACTTGAATCACCTCTCCACATCCCATTCAGTACATAATTAGTGTTTATTTCAATTTTGCTGTTCATTATGCAAATTCATTGCAAAAGCATCACAACTGGGGAGTGTGTGGCTCATGATTTTTTATTGGCGGTCATTGAGATGAAAGATGGGCAGGTAGTGGGAAGCTTCTGCTTAGCTTAATTTGGTGACACTATTCTGTATTTTGGCCAAAGTATCAGTACCATCACATTAGTTTTACTATCACTGTTAATTAGATGTGGGTGTCAGGAAAATGTCTCTAGTTGTGGAGTTGATTAGGTGATGAAGTGGTTCCCCACGGTTTGATTTCTTAAAGCCAGACTGGACAAGGGTTTGGAGTCAACCCCCCCTCCCCCCGCCTCAGGGGGAAGGGGCAGGAATTAGGTGACAGAGTAAATGTTTTCCATTTCCTGCTATATTATTTGATAATGAAATGTGCTGATCTGCTGGTGCTGGAGGCAGCCTGTGTTCTCTCTGCAAATGAAGGAGCTAGCTGTTCAGGTGTGCCATCACAGCCATTGTCCAAAAGGGAAAGCACCGTCAGCAGCTACAGCCTGCTCAAAGGAATGAGCAGAAGAATTAACCTTCTGTGTTGGGGAATAGTGCTGGGAAAGGGTTTTGTTTTCATCCCAAGGATGCCAGCAACTTTGCACACTTGGCTATTTGAAAGATGGAGTAGAGTGTTGGATGACATAAAGTGATATTGCTACATATTTAGTTACATATTTTCTTCCAGAAAAGAAAATCTACATATGTCTGTCTGTGTGTATATGTATGTATGTATGTATGTATGTATGTATGTATGTATCCATCAGAGCAAAATGTACCTCATTGGTTTTCCTGCATTTATCACATAGTGGTGGAAGTCATGGCATTGTAATAAAATATATCGGGCTCTGAGTCCAGAATTTGTTGCTAACTTGTTGCTAACTTTGAGCAAGACACTTAACCACCCTAAGCTTCAATGTCCTTTGGGGGTAGAGGGTGGGTAATGTTGGGAGTCACATGGCATTGTTAAGGAAGGAACTTGTGTCTGTAAAATGCCTAGCATAAAGAAAGGATCTTACATGTGCTGGCTTGCCCTCATTTCTCTGACATGAGGTGGACCTTATTCAATCAACTCAATTTGACATATATTATGTCCCTGGAACCGTGCTTGATGCTGGGGAAACAGTGCCAGACAAGACAGGTATGACCCCAGGCCAATGAGGCCAACAAATTACGATGAACACACAAGGACAAAAGGAAAACATGCTAGGTGAGCTTAGAGCAAGTGGACTTGGGGTCTAGTGTTTAAGGATAGCCTCCTTGAAGCATTTCCGGTTTGGGAAGGGAGCTGGAGTTTGGGGAATTAGCTGGGAGACAAAGGAGCCAGGCTCGGGAAAAAAGCATTTCTAGCAGAAGACACAAACTAAAGGCATCTTTTGAGTAAGTGGATTTCTCGAAAATAAAAGGCTGGTATTTATTTTACAGACGCATACCCACCCACCTAAACAATTTCATATGTTTCATGCTAGGCCTTAAAACGTGAAGTTTGAAGATATGATTACAAGTGGTTCTGTGACTAGGGAATGTATGTTGCATTCAGCAGGAGCACTGGCATGATAAATCAAATATTTTCACCATGTTGGCACATAGTGAAGAACAGCAATGTCTCTCATCTAGGAGCTAGGGAAATAGAGCTAAACACACGTAGCTTCACTGTTTGAGGACCAAGTGGATTTCTTAGATGCTTTCTATGTGCCCATCTCTGTGCTAAACACCTTATATGCAACATCTTGTTTCACTTCATGAGGTTAGGACTGTTTTTTTGTTTTGTTTTGTTTTACTTATTTTTGATATTTAAAAAATGGAGACTTCAAGTCCATGTATTATTTGCCCAAGGTGACAAAGCCAGAACTGTATACAGAATAAGAGAAACTTTGCAACATTCATTATTAACCATGAAGCTATTGCAAACTACTAGACATCCAGTCTCCTACATATCTGCACAGAACTAAGCTAGGTTAAACATACAGGGAGAGAGGGTGTACCATTTTGTTTTCACAGAAATTCCAAGGAACAGGGGCAGATAGAAAAGAGCCTGGGCAGTGGAGCAAGGAATTCAGGAGCTGTGTGACATGGTACTGGTTATTGAAACTCTCCGAGCTTCAGGTTCTTTTGAAATGGCAATATTAATAATTTTCACCCTCATCTGTAGGTTATGAGGATGAAATAAGATATTGTACCATGCTAAGGGCATTACTTGACAGAAAGGAAGTGTCATTTCCTATATCTATCCAACCATTTGAGTTTTCAGAGAGAGAAAACTGGGAGATCCTTCACAGAGCAACATGCATGAATCCTTACTAAAATTAGGGGGATCGTTGAGGATGTTCAGGAAAGAATATCCTTCCTCTCTGCCTAGGTTTCCGAACTGAGAAGTAAGTTAAAAAAAAATAAAAATGAGGGAAATGTTAATGCTTTTGGAAGAATAGAATCATGCCTTTACTTGTGGTAAAGATAAGATTGGGGAACATAGCTTAGACCGGGAGCCAAATGAGCGTACTAACAAAACCCCATACTGGAGAGACGTACTGTCCAAAGACATTGCAGGATGGGTAAAATGCACAGCACAGAGGAGCAGAGGAACACCCACTCCCTGAAGACAGTTTGCTCCCAAAGGGTAAAGGTTAAACATTTTATTCTTCCCCAGTTTAACAATCATATAACTCTATTTCACTAGATACTGAGTGGTTAAGGGAGGTCAAGAGAATCCATGAATATTGCCTGACTTTCTATCCTATAGCCTCAGCAGTGGGGACAAAACATTTCCCTCACTATAAATCACAATGTGATATATTTTGTTTCTGTTGAATGTCCCATTGGTGAGACCACCCATTCATGAGACCCTTGAAGCCTCCAGAGTGGAGACCAAAATTCTGTGTAAATTTCCTTCCTGACAGATTGGGGGTCTGGTGCAGAACCATGGCATTGCGACCACACGTTCTTCATCTGGCCCCTTGTCCTGTGTGCTGACCCCCTAATGAGGGACACACACATCAGCTACCAGCGAATACCCTTGCCTCAAGTCCTGTTGTCCTGAGCACCTTCATTCTATGACACTTTGGCCCAGCCTGGCTGACCATCTGTGTGTTTGGCTCCCTGCCCTGTGGCTTCTCATCACCCTGAGCAGCTGATCTCGGACCTCAGATCCAAGTTCAGCCAGCTACTAGTTCAGTGACCAAGTTCTTCAGATGGCACCCAAAGTCACCAGTGTTCTGCACTGGAAGTCCCCCTTCCTTTTGTGGGCATCTTTCAGACTAAAGGGAGGACTGTGGGTCACTGGACTGCCCCAGGCCGAACCCCTGTCACTTCCAGCTCAGGGACATCTTGCATTTCTGACACACGGGCTACTGCAGTTCCACTGATGGGCCTCCAGGGCCACCTATGAGGACAGACACCATGCTAGGAGAGAAGGGCTCGTCCCATAGGGTGGATGAGCAGCCACCAGTGGCTGTGGAAGAGCGTGGTCATGTCCCATACAAGTCACACGGGAGGCCTCTGGTACATGCAGTGCCTGGGACAAACGGTGCCATGAGGGCCAGTGGAAGAGGGTGCGGTAAGGAAGGATTGACCGTGGCCTGATGTCCTCACAGACTGACAGGGTGAGGGGTGGAGTTTGTTGCTCATTAGTTCTCTGAGGCTCAGGCTGCCCTCTTGGATTGAAAAAGTGAATATTGTGGCTCTTACAATCAATTGGCTCTCTGACAGTGGAAAGACACTTGTTATTTTATCTTACATGCACGTAAGATGTACTCTAGTAGACTCGACACGAATCCGGAGCTTTGGCCGCAGCCAGCAATACAATGTAAAACCAGTGTTTGACACAGCATTTCAATAGGGTTAACTTTCATAGCCAGACTTTCTCAGAGGTGGCTCTAAGTGTTCATGACATGATTTTAATTAGAAGGAATCTTATACCTGTAGGGTTCACTGAGATGCCTATATGAATCTTGTGAAGTGCGAAGAGGTACTTAATACCACTGTACCCTCAAGAGGAGATAAGGGTCCCCTTAAATCCAGTATTTGGATTTAATAGTATGTGCTTTAAAATTAATATTGTAATATTTCTTAGCTTCTACTAATAACCTGTTTTACAGGATGTCACAGTACTTTGGAAAACAAAAATAAGCAGTAGACACTCTCTGTGATCAAATCAGCTTAGCAAATTTCTTTGCTATAAGATTTCTCAATCGTTACCATGTTAATGTTCATTGTAAATATGCAAGCAGGATATATGGGGCATTTCTTTATTGATGATAGTATGTCATTTTAAAGAGTCTCACCTCACAAAACGCTGGTTAACATGGAATAACCAAACTCCTGATGATAGTTGTCACAGGCATTTATTTTTCTTGCATTTTTACTATATAAATGATGAAATGCAGTTACATTATTGCTCTACAAGATGGCTGCTCCATTTAGATGACCTGTAGCCCATGGAAACAATATGCCTAAAACTTAAACCATCAATTCATCCCACTCCTTTAAAGCCAATACATGCTTTCATTCTCCCCATTTCAACTGATGGAAGCAGCAAGTGGATGTTTTGCAAGGATAATACCTGAGAGTCCTCGTCATCTCTACTCTGCCCCCTCCCACCCTCTGGCCATGTGGTTGGCCACCATGTTGTGTTGATTTTATTCTAATATACCCACTTTTCATTTATCCATTATAAACATAACTGTTGAATCTGCATGTTTCTTTCTCCCACCCTCCCTCCCTCCTTTGTTCTTCCCTTCCTTCCTTCCTCTCTCTCTTTCCTTCCTCCCTTCCTCTCTTTCTTTCTTTCTTTCTTTCTTTCTTTCTTTCTTTCTTTCAAGATTATTTATTTGAGAGAGAGAGAGAGGGAAAGAGAGTGAAAAAGCAGGGGGTGGGGAGGAACAGAGGGAGAGGGAGAAGCAGACTCCCCGCTGATCAGAAAGCCCCAGGAGGGGGCTGAATTCTAGGACCCTGAGATCATGACCTGAGCAGGAGGCAGATGCTTAACCGACTGAGCCATCCAGGTGCCCCTGTTGTGTTGATTCTACCTCAAAAAGGAAACCGAGCTTTTCTTTGTAAATACAGTGCTCCTTTCTTTGGTTCAGGCTCTTAATATCTCTTTCCACTACCAGAATTTCCTCCTCTGTGTTCCCATAGCAATTTGTACAAACTTTTTATGCACTTCAGAATTGTATGATAGTCATTGGAGTATCTGTTTCCTCTGCTAGACAGTGAATTCTGAGAGGGAAAAGGCTATGCATCATTATTTTTTATTTATTACTGTCGAGCCACCTGCACTATACTCAATAATGTTATTTAAATAGATGAATAAAGACATACATGCCATTTACATCTTTTTAAGCCTTTTAAGACTAATTGGAGATAAACGAGTGAATCCCTGTTTGGACATGTGGCCATTATTCCTCAGATTGGCAACTCATATTCAGAACAGAATTTTCTAGTTCAAATTGCTAAAAATTTTGAATACACTTGAAAAAAAACCTATATTGAGAAAACGTACACAAAAATCTTTGCTTCAATATATTCTGTATTTTAGGTTTGTATTTTGATGAGTGCTATTTAAAAAGTATCACAACAGAAATACATAGAGTGAGATTTGGAATTTGAAAATTCTAGTCATATATCGATGAAGAGAAAATTCCCTTAAATATATAGACACAATATGATTCTATGTATATAAAATAAGTGTGTGCAAATGTATGTATATAAAACAAGTGTGTGCATATAAACACACACACACACACTTAAACACACACACACACACACAAATGGAAGTAAAAGGACTAGAAAAGTGTCCTATAATAAGTGGTTACATCCAGGAAAGGAGGGTGATGAAAGGGTGAGGGAGGCAATGAAGAGAAACATCAGAGTCAGTTTTCCATCTCTCTCTCTATTTTTCTCGGATCCTCAGCACTCTGGGAAAGCAGTTTTGTTCCCTTCTTCAACTCCTTGGTTTGCTTATCAGCCTTGTCCATTCTGTCATCCAGCCCAGCGATTTGAGCTTTTAATTGCAGCGATTTTGCTTCTAATTCCAAATTCTCTATGCCACCCCCCACCCCCTTTAAAAAAATTCCATAGAAATTAGTTTTTGTCTTATGGATATGATCAGCCTCTTAATTATTAGAGAATGCAGTTTTAGCCCTTTAAAAATCTTCCATTTGCTGCATTTACTCTGTGGTCTTGCATATCGTATTTGTTTCTGTGCACTGAGTTTGATCATTTTCCTTGTGTTGTCTTTCGAGTGTTTGATAATTTGAGATTGCTTACTTTTCTTTAAATTGGAAAACAACTGCTCTCTGATACTGATGTACTTACTTGCCTCTGAGAGAGTGTGATGGCCTGAATGTGGAGTGGGGGGTGGCGGGTAGGGAAAGGAATGGATGGTAGCTTTTGTCCTGCGTGTGGAGGTAGCTTTCCATTCATGGTTCCTTCCCTGGCCACACTCACAGCTTTATTCTGGGGCAAGGATGTCTGTTGCTCCTACTTTGTGTACCTTTCAGAAATCCCTTAATATTCTTCAACATTTTCTGGTTTTTTAAATGAAGTGTCATAGGATGATCACTACGACGGTGATGACTCTGGAATCAAGCTGAAAGGGTCCGAATCCTGGATCTGCTGCTTACTAATTGTATCAACTTGAACAATTTCCTGATTTTTTTTGGTGTCTCAGCTTTTATAACTCTAAAATAGGGGGAAAGAACAGTGTCCTTCTCATAGGCTTGTGGTGGGAATAAATATAGTTAACTCATGTAACTAGTACCTGGCACATAGTGATCACTCATCCAATCCTCTTAAAAAACAAAATTACTTTAATTTCATTTGAAGAGATTTAGAATTGGGCCTAGTGTCCTGGGCTCAGTCTATGCACCTGAGGCAATTCTCTCTTAATCTAATATTTGAATTCTCATTTGCTGCATGTACAACAGAATGTGCATGTTTAAAAAAAAAAAAACATTATCAGGGGCACCTGGGTGGCTCAGTCATTAAGCATCTGCCTTTGACTCAGGGCATGATCCCAGGGTCCTGGGATCGGGCCCCACATTGGGCTCCCCTCAGTGGGAAGCCTGCTTCTCCCTCTCCCACTCCCCCTACTTGTGTTCCCTCTCTCGCTGTGTCTCTCTCTGTCAAATAAATAAAATCTTAAAAAAAAAAGACATATCAAAGTCCAGTTAGGAAGTGAACAAAGCAGTGTGCTTGTTTTCCCTTGTGTTCAGATGATGATTTTCCCTACCCCATGATTATGGATGTTATAAACAGAAGGCTTTGCAAGGTGTATAGGCTTTTTTTTTTTTTTAAGATTTTATTTATTTATATGACAGAGAGAGAGTTTACAAGTAGGCAGAGAGAGAGGAGGAAGCAGGCTCCCTGCTGAGCAGAGAGCCCGATGCGGGCCTCGATCCCAGGACCCTGGGATCATAACCTGAGCCGAAGGCAGAGGCTTTAACCCACTGAGCCACCCAGGCTCCCCGTGTATAGGCTTTTGATGCAAGATTTAGGAGCCCAGATATATTTTTCTTTACTTCCACCAATAGTAGCTTTAAGGAGAGCATATCCTGCTTAGGAGAAAAAAAAATCACAGGTGCAGATACTAACATATAAATATTTGTGTTTAATGAATTTGATGTGGCTCTTCTTTACCGTATCCACACAGCCTTTGTGATCTGGCCTCCTCTATTTTCCTAATGTCCTTTTACTCTGAAATTCCTCCTCTCTTTCTACAGTTCATACTAGCCTCCCAGTTGGTCCATGAACTTGTTGGGCATCTTTTCTTTATAAGGGCTTTGCTTTTGCTCTTTCCTGTCCTGGATTATGTACCCTAGATGTGCCTGGCTAATTACCTCACTTCCCCCAAACTTCAACTCAAATCCCACCTCCTCTGTAAAACACATCTTGATTACCCCATTTAATACTATAACTATGACCTTGACAGTTATCCTTTTCTTATACTACTTTTGCTTTTCTTTAAAAAAAATCTATCCCCTTTATACCATGTAGACAGTTCACTTGTTCACTGCTTTCAATGCAATATAATCTTCACAAAGACAGGATATTTGCTCTGTTTGTTGATCTTATTCCAGTGCCTAAAACAGTGCCTGGCCCACAGCAACTGTTCACAAAATGATTTGTAAATACACATGTAGAATCATGAGCAACTCACTAGGGCCAGGTATGATTTAAAAGCAAAAACAAAAACAAAAACAAAAACCTGTTCGTAGAAAAGGACAATCAAAATGTTGACAATGGTGTCAATCCTACCGCCACATTGTGAGATATTAAAAGGAGCGAACCTTCTTTGTTTGCTTCTAATAAGTACAATATTTATTTGATGCCCAGACGTACCAGCAAGATAATTTGTGACACATTACAATTAAGGGCATAGTACTTGCCATTTGTGGTCAATTTCAGGCGCTCATGTTGGGTAATCATGCCCTCTCTGAGCTTAAAAGTCTTAGGAGGTCTTCCATCATGTTGTTGCAGTGATGCTGGGGCAGACACGCATGTGCTCTGTTCTTTCTATTACTGTGATCTTTTCTAACAAGTCTGTTTATTTTTGCTTTGCGTAGATGGATCCGTGGGTTTTACAAAGAGTCGATTCAGATCATTAAATCCTACACAAGGCTGAATAACAAAACAGAAAAATCTGTCCACAAAATGCTAAAATCCTTCCTCTGACTCAGAATCTTGCTTTTCTCAGTCTTTGAGTCACCACGTGGAAGATGGCTTTATTTGTTTAATTCCAGATTTATGGTGCCTTTATCCTGAAAAGGATACGTGCAAGGAGGAAGCATTTATTGGGTGAGAAAGACCAGGTTTTAATTTGGAAAGCCATAAAAAGCTTAAATGGTTTTCTCAACTTAGGATGAAAAAGAGAGAGAGCAATGAGTGATAATACATATTCTGGTGTTCTGTCTTAAAAGATTTTGTGACTTCTTACAAAGCCAAAAAATAACCATAAGCAATGCTTAATATTGGAACAAGAAGAGTAGGGAGAGGGAGGGAGCAGGTGTGCATGGTCCGTTTTAGTTAGATGAGGAATGGGTGTGCCTCATGTGGTCCTCCTCCAGAAGCTCTGAGCTGGTAAGAACCCATCATTAGAGGAGGGAGAGCAAAGAGCTGCTTTTAGGAGTGCTGTGGAATGAGGGAAGGAGTTAAGCGTCCCTGATATATTTAGGTCAAGCAACCCCCCATATCTTTATCAGCCTTCCTGAATGTCACCCTGTGCAAACAGAGTTAAAAACAGTATGCTTACTGTGAATGAAGTTTCAAGATAAATGCCATCCCAATAAACATATAATCTGTGCAAATACGTTCTTGATGAGAGAACATCAAGTGGAGTTACCTAGCCCGCTCCCCAAAAGCTTGCAACTCCTAGGTTCATGGTGAATAGAAATTCTGGGACTATGACTTGCCTGAATGATGTTGGAAGGTACATTCTACGAAGATGTTGGGAGGAATCAAGAAAAGAATTCCCTCAAGAAGTGGTTGGCAGTGGTGTAGGAGATAAAATTTGTCTGCACCAGAGCCACCATATTAGAATTGGCTATTACACTTTTACTACAGCATCTAACACAATCAAATAAAATGATTGTTGCCACCTTTTTGTACCCTACTTCATTATCCCCTTCCCAGACTATGGAACCTCGCTTCTCACCCCTTCTGACTCCTAACCGACGTACTCCTAGGCCAGCCATTAAGTATATAAACATGCCATTCTACCAAATCACGCCTTCTAATGGAAAATCGGGTACAATCCTTTACATTCTGTTTTTTGTGTTTTTTTTTTCCCCTGGGCCTTTGGAATGCCCCTTCCATGGGGAAAGTAGTCCCAGTGCAAAACTGAAAGCGTGTCATGCCATCGTATGACTGCATACATCTTAAGATGATAATGGCTTATTCCTTTTTTGCCAATAATGACAATTCGTTCTCAGGTGCATAGTTTTGAATGTCTGAGTGTTTATTGGAATGTTATTAATATTGATTCTTCCAGAAAAATGAAAGTATTCATTTGAAAATATTCATTTTTAATTTGCCTTACATGGAGCCCCCCATACACAAACCTTTTATTATTTTGAAAAGGTGTTATTGAAACTCTATAATTCAATTTAATTTTAATTCACCAGGTATTTTCCGAGCACATGGTTTCAGCTAGACACTGTGCAATGTCCTCCGGAAAGAGAAATTAATGAAAAATTGGTCTTCTCAAGGAATGATAGATATAAAAACAAATTTAATATATTTATAGTCATAAGGACCATAATGAAATTAAGTACAAGGCCAGGGGTAGTACAGTGGAAGACATAAAAATTATACCTGGTAAAGGAGGGTGGGCTAGGGAAGTTTTACAGAAAAGCTTGTTTTCTCTTCCATCTCCAACATCAGAACAGTGCCTGATATACAATAAGTGCTATAGAATTACATGTCAGTTTTGAAGTCAAGGTAAAAGCTTTATGGGAGTGCTAGTTTCCTGTGGCTGCTCTATCAAATTACCACAAACTTAGTGGCCTAAAATAGCAGAAATTTATTCTCTCACAGTTCTGGAAGCCTGAATTCTAAAATCAGTTTGAGCTAAAAACGATGTGTTGGTAGGGCACTGTGTCCACAGGCTTTAGGGGACAACCTGTTCTTTGCCTCTTCCCTCTTCTGGTGGCTGCTGGCATTTCTCAATTTGTGATCAGATTATCCTAAACTCTACTTCCATAATCACATTCCTTCCTCCTCTTCTTTGTGGTGTCAAATCTTCCTCTATTCCTCTTTCATAAGGACACCTGTGGTGGCATTTAGGTGCCATGTGGTTAATTCTGGATGACCTCATCTCAAGATTCTTAATCACATCTGCAAAGACTCTTTTTTCCAAATGTAGTAACATCTGTAAATTCCAGGGATTAGGATCTGATATCTTTGGGGCCACCATTCAGCCCAGTACAGTGGAAAAAGAAGGAGACCTTGGATGCAGGCTAAGGGACTGTCATGGTGCTAGGCATGGTGTTAGTAAAAGAAGAGAAATACTATGCCGCAAGATATCGCTTCTAGTAAATTAATTTGGTCATGATGGTGAGTAGTTAAACATAATGCTCTTCCTAGCTGGGACAATCCTGTATTATTTGCTTCCTAGAAATTCATTCTCTATTTATGCCAAACCCTATACAGATTCAACATTGTACTTAATATTGGAAGTCACTCATAGTTTCTCCTTCAGTTGGTGAAATCTCCCTGCTCTCTGCTTCAAGCTTTTAATATTCCATTCATAAATTTATTCTGTACACATTTATTGAGTCAACAGTATAAGCCGTGTACTACGTTCTAGGGATGCAAGGGTGGAAAAAAAAATACCCGAGGTGTGTCCAGCTCAGTTGAGTGGTGCCTGTAGGAATGTGCAATGTGCTCTGGTAGCTCCCAGTTTGGTGTGATTTAATAGTGCTGTTAGGGAGGTGACAGTTTCATCAGATTCTTTACGGGTACTGGAGTTTACAAGATAGCCTGGTGTGGGGAGAAAATCCCAGGCAGTTGGAGCAGCATGAGATATGGGCACAGGTACTAAGAATTATGGATTTGCAGAGCTACAAGTAGCTTGATTCAGCTTGAGTATAAAATGGAATTGGTGGTGAAAGATTAAGGTGGAGAGGCAGGCCTGAGAAGACATGAAAAACCTTATTCTTCGTAGGTAGGAATGAATCTTAAATATGAAAATATAAGACATCCCTAACCTTATTAATTAGTTTCCTGGTTAACTAATGGTGTTGGTTTATTGCTGTCAGAATTGCCCCCCTCTTTCTGGGAAGGAGATCAACAACCTCCAGATGAAGTAGGCTTTCAAAGACTGCCCATTCATAGAGTTATCCTTTGACTTTGGTCACTTCTCTCTAATTTAGGACAACACTGTCTATCTATGAGCCCTGAGGGCTCTCTGGGCATCCATTAGTTTGGTATTAGAATGTGAAATCATGGAAATGTCTTGAAATAGTCTCCCTCATATTTGAAAATATTTAGTGGCACAAATGGGTGCATTTTAGAGGTGAATTACCATGTGTACAGTTGTAGATGACTTTTATGGCATTTTTTCTATGCTAACTAGACCTGAGTTCATAAAATTATACTTTCTCCTGTGGTGGCTGAAGATATTACTAATGCCTCCCACTGATCCAGGAGTTGAATTTCTTTCATTGCTCTGTGGGCCATCAGGCATCAAGGACTTCAAAGAAAACAGGGCTTGAAATTTGAATTTTATACACTAGAAAGAGTGAGCACAGTCAGCAGGCTGGTGTGGGCTGTGATTTGATCTAAGCCTGGGTTTAAACCTGCGTTTGAACATATTGCTACCTTTGTGACTTTGGAAAAGTCATCTTATCTCTCTATCTGTTCCTTATCTGTAAATGAGGATAACAGTGCAGTGTCGGTATTGTCAACAACGGTTCACAGAGCTGTGGGCAGTGAACAGGGAATCCACGAGTGCTAGTGACCTCAGTCGTCTTTTTTAGTATCTGTGGACCTGGAGAGAGTGAGCTGTGTAATTGTAATCTGAACCGAAGTTGCCAAGAACTAACTATGTGAAAAGTATTACGTAACTGTCCCGGGACTCAGACAGCTGTGCCCCCTGCAGGAAGGGAGCCAGGAATATCCATATTTGGACCTTTTTTTCCTTCCTCTTCCTGATGCTAGTTTTCCCCATGGGTCGAGCTCAACTGAAAACCACAGGACAAGGGGACTCATCGTCCACACAAATTCACAGATGAGGTTGGAGAAGGATGAGTAGTGGATATGTCTGGGCAAATGGAAGCTGGTCCCCACATAGTACTAACCACTTTCTGGGCATCTATGAGAAATAATGAGACCCCACATGCCAAGTATTTTGCACTGGCCTTTATAGGTTAGTCATTGTTAAAAAATAAAATTAAAAACTTAGTTTCTTTTCATGCTAAATTTTTCATTAAAAAGGCTTGGCTGTTAGTAAAATGCCATCTTTTTAAAGATTTGTATTTATCTCTTTGCATAATTACCTATTGGAGATACTGCTTGGAGCCCCCAGGTATGACCTTCTTGTGGGAGCTGTGTGCCATGGTTGTTTATCGAACACGAGGTGTAGAGCCGGAGGGACCTGGATTTGAATTTGTAGTTTCATCACTTCACGCGGATGAGGTCTTTCCAAATTGATTAACTTCCTTCAGCCACGGTGTTCAGTTGTCAGGGGAGGAGGCAGATCAGCTCGCCCTTGTGAGTTTGCCGTGAGATTCCGTGAGTGCGCTCTGCTCCACGCAGACTCCGGCCCCCCGTGTGCTCCCTGAATCGTCGTTTCCTTCCTCATGTGGCTGCCTTGTCCTGCCCACTTCATCGTGAGGCAGAGTGTTAGGCAAGAAGATATTTCTCTCATGCCTTCAATGCTGCACATCCCATATAAAAAGTGAAATGCCCACTGGGCTTTATCTACCTTTCATATAATCAACAGTCATAAAGATTCTGCCATCAGAATGTAGCTGATGATTTTGCTGTTCAGAGCTAAGCTGAGGAGACACGAGTGCAGCAACTCTTTCTTAACAGGAAGGTCCCCTGTGGAGTAAGTGGATCACAGAGACTTGTCAATCAGTA
The DNA here is from genome assembly GCA_002007465.1 of Ailurus styani. Classification (NCBI taxonomy): domain Eukaryota; kingdom Metazoa; phylum Chordata; class Mammalia; order Carnivora; family Ailuridae; genus Ailurus; species Ailurus styani. Next base: position 2,842,953 of record LNAC01000134.1, read on the forward strand.
GGCAGATCTCAGAGACCCAAACTACAAAGAGATATTTTATTGGACAGTGTGTATATGAAGCTTACTGTTGGCAGTGAAACTGATTAAGTTGTACTTGCTTTGTGTGTCTGTGTTGGGAGAAGAGGGAGGGGTTCTGGAAAGATCTCCAGATCTTTGAATGGTACTCGTACCTCAGTGATTACAGTAAAGGATTCATTCTTTCTTTCTTTCTTTCTTCTTTATGTGGATATATTCTTTCTCTCACCTTGCTTTATTAGCAGGAGGAAAAGTAATAAAAATTATTTAAATTATGCTTTTATAAGAAAAAATAAATCAGAGGACATACTCAAGAAATAAGAGGAGAGATTTAGCTTACAGTTGGAGAAAATTATCTCTAGTTTTTGAAAAATAATTATATATATATTTTTTTAAAGATTTTATTTATTTATTTATTTGACACAGAGAGAGAGATCACAAGTAGGCAGAGAGGCAGGTAGAGACAGAGAGGAGGAAGCAGGCTCCCCGCTGAGCAGGGAGCCCGATGTGGGCCTCGATCCCAGGACCCTGAGATCATGACCTGAGCCGAAGGCAGAGGCTTTAACCCACTGAGCCACCCAGGCGCCCGAAAAATAATTATTGAGTCCCATGTTCAAAGTATGGGATAGCATCATTTTCTGATGAAGGTTTTTTTTTTTGTTTTGAGAACCTGCTATAAGCTGGCTACTAGAGATAAATTTAAGTAGGCGTCTAGACTTGTTGACAAATATTTACGTTATACTAGTAGTTTTTCCAACTAAGTAGAATGACACGAAAAATAACATCATAACTAATTTTTCCTGACTGTGTCAATGGAAAATGGCATTTTTGGGGAGTCTTGAAGTTCAAGTCTGATTCTGGTGGCAAGAGTAGGGAAAGAGCACAGTAGCCAGAGGAAAGGTAGCAACTAATGTGTCGATTGCATCAGAGTGAATGATGCACTTAAGATATGTATAGTCTGTAGTGAAATTTATATCTCCTGACTTGTAAGACCTGTATAGACAAATGCATTTTTTCAAAGATGATTTAAATGTAGCCTTTTATGAAAGGAAGACAGGAAATTAACATCTGCTGTGTTGAAAGAGGTCACAGAGACACAGAAAATTAGATGATTTTGATAACAACATTCAGTTGACCTCATCTTAGCTAAATTAGGAACCTCTAGGTGGTGAGGGTGCTTTTCTAACTACGCTTAGCTTCTCTTTCCTGATTTTTCTCTTCACTTCTGATACTCCTTTATCCTCTAAGCTTCCAAAGTTACATAGTGCTAATACCGCCAAGAAATTTCCACAGAGTATAAGGCCGACGTGGCAAAGCTCTACCCTTCCCTCTCTCTGCCCATCCCCATGAAGACTCTTTCACCCCACAGATTCCCTGAATAGGAATCAATTTTACCTTTCCCAGGGCTGCATTGAAACAACATCAAAATCAGACAATGGAAGTTTTCTTCATCACTGCAGATACCTGTCCATGTATTCTTTGGGGATAGGCCCAGGATGTGAGTTAGCAGTGTCAGGGAGGGATGGAGACCTAGCTCATGTGGATGGCGTACCTGCATGGGTAATAATTATCCATAATTATCACCATGTGCCAGCATAATTATCATGATCTGCTAGGCACTGGGGGACACATTTTGCATAGAAGGCCTCATTTAATCTTTTAAGAACCCTAAGAGATGAATGTCATAATTCCCATTTTTTAGATGAGGAAAGACTCAACCCAGGTCACATACTAGTGATGGGACTAGAATTCAAAAAGCAACTCAATGAGCTCTTTCACCGTGTGCTACACCTGTTCTTGGCCAGAAAGCTTGTCCAGCACTAAGTTCTCTTGTTACTTCTTGGCTAGTTTACTGTTGGCGTATAGTTCAGAAGAAAATAAAGACCATCAAGAACATTTCTGTCTTTAACTTTGCATACAATTTCCCAAAACAAGGTGTCCTAGACAGTATTGGTTATTTTGGCTCTTAAGAGCTAAGTCCATACCTTATCTTCCACAACTCCAAATCAAGTTGGGTGTTTGATTCAATTTGCATTTCTTTGATAATGAATGATCGTAAGCATCTTTCATGGGCTTATTTGCCATCTGTATATCTTCCTTGAGTCTACGGCCATACCATCCTGAACGCGCCCGATCTCGTCTGTATATCTTCCTTGGTGAAGTGTCAAATTCTTGGAACATCAACATGTTTGTTATGTCTAGAGTTGTAATAGTCCAAAACCAATATGTTTGTAGGGTTCAACACTGAAAGATCTATGCTAAACATCATGTCTCTGGCATCTTAAGGTTTGATTTTTCTAATTCTCTCCCAGGCCAGGGGCCTGCAGCAGCCAAACGTGGAATAGACTGATATGTCAAGCATAATGTTGTTTTATTAGTTTTACTAGCCAAACACTGACCCTGACCCATTCAGCTAAATGGCCTTTGCTTTTTATTTAGTCAAATGCATTCATGACCCTTCTGAAGGTATTTTTCTTAGTGAGAACCCCTGTGAGCGATCTCGATGCTAAGGAATTCATCATTACCATCTAACAAATGATGACATCATTTAGGGAAATAAAAAAAAGATATATTTTGGATTAAAAAAAGACATAATCAGAAGGCTAGAAACACTGGAAAGATAATAACACACTAATTTGTACAAATGCAAATTTATTCTCATTAGGAAAATTACTAGGTAGTTGTTTAAAAGTTGAAATTGCTCATGATCTGTAAAACAGAATGAAGTAAGGCTTTGGATGGAACCACATAATCTTTAATTTGAGAAATCCATTTTCAGTCATAAACTCATACAGATTTTGGAGTCAGTGAATTTGTCTCACAGAAATTCCCTTCCACAGATGAGAAGATTGTCCCCAGAGACCAATTTGCTATGTGGCCTTGGGGTAGTCTTGTAGTTGATTGCCATATAATGCCTAGATATCTTTTTTGTTTGATTTTTTTTTCCCCTGAAGGGAGCACTCTTTCAAATGAATCACTGAGGGGTGGAGGGGAAAAAAAGAAAAAAAAAAAATAGGTCTGTTTACAAGACTGGTTTGTCCACTCTGGAAGGATGCATTTTTGAAGGTAGTAGGTGTATTCCAGAATTTAGCACATAGCTTGTTCCAGATCAGATTAAACTATAGATTAAATCTGATTAAATATTTAAGTGAATAAGCTGAGAAAATACGATGATCAAATTTCTTAATCACATCCTTCCTTTGCTCCTATAAACAATGCAGAGAATCAGACTGGTGGAATTACTGGGTTCATTGCTTTTCACTTTAGCAGCAGACACCTTGTTAAAAAGGAATTCTAGATTCAGTCAAGGAAATGTTCACCGGTGTTTAGAGCAAAATGTTGCCTGCAGCGAGAAGGGAGTGAGTCCGTGTCATCCACAAGCAGTCTGGTTAATTAAGCACCTGACTCCAGGGTGGACTGATGGAGCTCTTAACCTTGAGAGTTGATAAGGAAATATTACGTTTGGTGGTTAAGTTAATACAGAGGAAAGTTAAATGACCCAGGCTAAGACTAACAATGAGCATATTCTTCATTCATTCATTTAATGAATATTTAATACAAGGCCACTATTTGCTGGATGCTAGGGCTTTATAAAAAATACAAAGTAAAGTATCTGATCTAGAAAAATCATACCCTGTTAAGCAGGATAGAATCACTGTCAATTATAATCTATAATTTCATAATGTTGGTTTTTCCAGAGTCTTGTGATATACAGGGGAGGAAACCGTTTGCTTGTGAAGGATACAGATTTGAAGAATATTCTCAAAAGATATGTTATTTGACTCTGGCCTTTGAGGGATGAGCAGATTTTTTGCCAGTAAAAGAAAGAGAAGACTTCATTCAGAATTAAACCTTCTGAAGTTTTTCAATCACTTAAATTTTCTTATGATTTTGAGTGAAACAAATGACAATGAAATGTTCAGTGGATGCCAGTTCTGCCAAGGATCACCAAGTACTATCCCTGTATTTATAGTCAAATGTAGAGTCCAGGAAGGGAGGCAGTGATGGACAGGAAAAATTACCATAGAATAGGGTCAACAAATTTGTGTGTGTGTGTAAAGAGTTCAGTAGTAAGTATTTAAGGCTTTGTGAGCCATACAGTTTTTGGAGGGATCATTTGACTCTGTCACTGTAGCATGAAAGATGTTGTAGACAATATCTAATGAATGGATGTGACTGTTTTCCAATAAAATACCATTTATAAAAATGAACAGGGGAGATTTGGACTATAGACTGCAGTTTGCCAGTCCTTGAAATAGAGTGTAATAATTTCGTAATAGAGGCAAGAAGGAAGGAAATCCGATGACTAATTATGACCATTAAAAAAAAATACTCAATAGATAAGAAAAACTGATCAGCTTTGTCAACCTAAATAAAGAGGTAACCTTAGGCAAGCACAAATGATTAGACATTGAGTTTATTAAGGAATAGCAGAGGAATTACAGTTTGGGAAATGCAGGCTGTATAGCAAGCTTCAGGCCAGTTCTTTGGGAATTTGGATGGACTATATTTATGAGCAAGGAGTGCAAAAGAAGTCCAGCCAGAGTCCAAGCACTAAGTTCACTGGCCTGAGGATGGGGAGAGATTCTTGGTAGATGTTCATTGGTCAGGAGATTAGCCTCTGTCTTCTATAATTCAGACATTTAACGGAAATATTGATGGGATCACTTCTTTTTTTTTTTTTTTTTTTTTTAAAGATTTTATTTATTTATTTGACACACAGAGAGAGATCACAAGTAGGCAGAGAGGCAGGCAGAGAGAGAGGAGGAAGCAGGCTCCCCGACGAGCAGGGAGCCCGATGTGGGCCTCGATCCCAGGACCCTGAGATCATGACCTGAGCCGAAGGCAGAGGCCTTAACCCACTGAGCCACTCAGGCACCCTGATGGGATCACTTCTTAGGTTCTGTTTTTCTGAGGCACATGCAGAAGATTCTCCATTTCATTACCTGTGGTTCCATTTTAGACTGCAGTCCTTTCACAGCTTCACTAATAAAGAAATTCAAATGAAAACAACCTTGTGGGATTAGTTTTCATCCTTCAGATGAGCCAAAGGTTCAAAAGTGTGTCAATGCCAGAAATTGGCAAAAGTATCTAAATTTATACAATTCTTCCTGAGAACCATCTGGCAAAAGGTAAATAAGACTTTAACGTGCGTAGAACTCTTGCTTTGATGGTACACTTTGCTCAATACATTACTTTTTTCCCCCCTTTAGGCCTCATAATCATTATGTGGGCCATGTTATTACCGCTACTGCACAAGAGAGGAAATTGAAATTCCAGCTCGCTAAGTTGCTCACTTAGTAAGCATCGGAGACAGGATTTGAACCTCGGCAATCTGCCTCTGCTTTTAGCCTTCAGCACACTGTAACATACCAGCCGCCTGCTAGCGAAATTAAATGTGTGCATTCTTTAGATTGCAGTGACTCTATAGCCAGAAATTTATCCAGAGAAAATATGACAAGTGTACATGATTTACGTGTAAAGGATGCAAAACTCTTTAAACATCCAGTGAGGAGGAATTGCATAATGAAAGAATAATTCATCCACACAATTAAATATAAGATAGCTTTGAAAAGGATGAAATAGAGCTATTGTTATAGACATGAATAGATGACTATGTTACAGGTTGAATAACAAAGCAGACCCTGCATTAATTTGTGTTGCATGAACTCCTACATAGGTAATTAATATATAGTATATTAATGTATGGATACACCGGAAAGGCTTGAGAGATTGGCAACAAATTCATGCCACTGCTTGTGCAGTGGGTGTGGAGTACATATGTGACTCTATACGTGTCTGGATACACGTAAGCAGATATACATTTTTTTTTTTTACCAGTTTAGGATAGTTCTGTTTAAGGGGAAAAATTAGGAATAAGCTCTTTGTTTCCCATTGCGTGTTATTTCCTTGGACTCTGAACTGGTGTCTGGAGTTTTGTCCTCTGTCAGATCACATTTCAATGTCCATTTGCTGCTTTGGGGCTACCTTGGAAAGCAATCACTGTGTACCCTTGCTTACAGCCATTCTATTCCCAGCTGAAAGCTAAAGCCGGGCAGTCTGATCATTACACTCCATCTTGAGCAACTCTGGTTTATGGTTTCATTCACTTCTGTTCAACATCGTTTCCATCTTCCCTTATGCCTCAGTGGGATAGGTGAGGTGATAGAGCTGAAATGTCCCTCGGGGTCCTCTGGTTTGAACATAGTGATGATTGCAAGTGACATTGAGCAAGTGGCATCCTTTAGCTTTTCTGGTTCTTGTAAACTCTAGAAAGTATGCTTGTTGAACTCAAAAAAAAAGGGGGGGTACAAACAAGTTAATAATCCACTTGCCAACACTGGAAGTGAAGATTGGAAGCTAACTTTAACCAGGATATGACAGGATAATGTGTTCTGAACAGGACACATTACATAGGAGGTACAAAGACCAGTCTTGCCTCTCAACTAATGTTTCTTAACCATGGCGGCATATTTGTAACAACTAGAAAGCTTGTAACGAATTTTGATGGTTTCATACCCAGAGAGCTTGATTTCGTTAGTCTGGGGAAGGATCCAGACCGATGATGTTATGGCTCAAACATTTCCCAGGTAATTGTGGTGTGTAGTTGGGGTTGAGAAACATCACTCAAACTCCTTTATTTTGGGGATTACCTTTTGGATGAGATATTTTAGAGAACAAATCTCCCAACTTCCTGATGGGTTTATTTCATGCTCATCTTCAGCAGTAGAAACATCACTGGAGGTGCCTCTGTTATCAGTGTTTTGAACCTATTCACTTTTGTTTGGATTCAATAAAACATTGAAAAAGCTTCGAGTGTGAATTGATGTTAGCAGCCCTTTTTAATTTTTTTGTGTATTTACATATTTATCAGACCATGCTTTATTCCCAAAAGAATTGAAGGTCGCATAAATACTTGTTTTAGTACAAAGTAGGTGGCATTCCTGATCCTTAAAGTTCTTATTAGCTCTGAAGAATTCATCATTTAAAAAGGAAGACTTTCTATTGTTCAACTATGACATGCATTGTCTTACTTTTTGAATTTTGCTTCAGTTTTATCACATTTGTTAAAGTTCAGAATCAGAGTCATTTAAACCTGTCATATTTCACACCGGCTTCAGAGATATTATGATGGTATTTTCAATGAAACAACCTTCCTTCTTTATCTCAGACTTTTCTCACCATACCCCTCAAAATAAAAATGCTAAGGTGGGAATAAGAAAGGAATAGGTCTTAAATTTTTTGAAACACAAAGATTTAAATTATCCTTATGAAAAAGATCTATTTTATTATTCTACCAATAATCAGAACATATTTCTTGGCTGCTGAAATAAATGACACAAACTCTGCTTTTCTGCACTATAAGTGGGGAAATGCTTGTTTTTGTTAAACTATATTTGTATAAGTCATTACCATAGTAGCTTAGCACTTTGACAAGCACATGATTTTAACACAAAACAACTCCAACCCTGCAAGTTCAATTTTAATGTCTTTTATATCAAAACAGAGCCCTTTGATTGATTTTCATTTGTGAGCCATTTTTTTTTGTTATCAGAGGTAACCTAGAGTTTATCAGGGATGCCCACTCAGTCTCTCTGCAATTAGTCTTTATGATTATGCACAAAGCTCAACAGCTCATTGGAATCTCATTCCAAAGAGTAAAAGTTCTCTGTCTCATTCTAACAAAGATACAGTCAGCAAGTTCCTAAGAGCATTGCATCTCTAGCAACTGCTAGACTATTGGTTCCTAAAGAATGGCTCCCAGACCAGCAGTATCAGCATCACCTGGAAACTCATTAGAAAAGCGAATTCTTTTTTTTTTTAAGATTTTATTTATTTATTTGAGAGAGAGATAGTGAAAGAGAGCATGAGAGGGGAGAGAAGGTCAGAGGGAGAAGCAGACTTCCCGTGAAGCTGGGAGCCTGATGTGGGACTCGATCCACAGACCCCGGGATCATGACCTGAGCCAAAAGCAGTCGCTTAACCAACTGAGCCACCCAGGTGCCCAGAAAAGCAAATTCTTGAGCCCCATCCTACACCTACTAAATCAAAAACTCTGAGAGTGGGTCCAATACCTTAGGTTTTAACAAGCTCTCCAAGTGATTCTACTATCCCATAAAGTCTGAGCACCGCTCTTCTCTAGAAGAGCTCCCTGAAGGCAGGGGTCATGCCTGACACATCTGTCCTGTATCTTCGATGGCTGATATAAAGAAGGAATTTATGAGTAAATGGAAGAAGCTACGTGGCATAGCAGGAGTCGCAAAGCTATTAACAGCAGGTACATGCTTGATGATACCTGTAAGATTTGTGATGGCAAGAAATCAGGATGAACTTATTTGGGGCTTTCATGAATGTTAGTTTTCCAGGTAAACCAAAGAATGAGGTCAGGTCTACGATTTATTTTCAAATGATTTTATCTTTTGTGAACCTTGCCTTGATAGGTATCATTTTAAGGAATGACTTGTGTTGATACTGATAAGTAGGCTAATCCTTAACAACTAGTATTTGCCTTGATATTGTACTTAAATCTCCAATGCATTAATTCTCCAATAACATATATGGTAGGTAGCGATAGATTAAAATTATCGTCTTTTAGCTGATTGATTGAAGCCCTAGGGTAATAGTTTTCAAATATTCTTTTTTTTTTTAAGTAATTGGATCTTTTCTTTAAGTGAAATTTTACTCAGAAGCTTTATATACCAAATAGTTGAAATAGTGGCTCTGTTCAGAGCGTGGCGAGGATATTACTGGCAGTCTCCCTTGTTGGCTGTATTGGAGACTTTATGTGGTCTTGGTGTGGAGTCTGGGGGTCATTGAAGATGAAAGAAGCACACTTTAAAATGCCTTGTACTAGGAAAACACTTTCTGACCTGTGCAGTTTCAATCGACATTCATTCAACGCTTTATACTTTGCAAAGCACTTTTGCTTTGAAATCACTTTTAACTGTTGTTGATAACCAATGATTCATGTCAATTGTGACCCTACCGGGCCTACTTTTAGAAATCTGGATATCATAGATAGTATTCCTGAGGACTTTCTGACCCTTCATGTCCAAATGGTAAAAATACGCGGCTGCCGCTGTTGCTGTTGTTTTCGCCTGGATTTTTCTACCCCCAACAACTAATGGATGAGTGTCTTGCCTAGACATTTTGCTGCCTATTTAATCCCTTAGCAGTTTCTTTTGGGTCAAATGAAATGCAAACACTGACTTAGGTCAGGAGAGACTTTAGGGAGAGGGGCAGCATAAGAAGAGGGAGAATGCTCAGACCAGGAGCTCTGCAAGCATCTCAAGGTTAAGCAGGAAGATGATTTCCTTTTACAGGAAGGAGTGAACAAGGCTATAAAGAAGCAGGTGTGGGAAACGTGATGAATGAGGTGAACAGTTGGAGGTAGCCTGATCAGACAAGAAATCAAGGGAATATGTTATCCTGAAGTGGACCTATTCTTGGGAGTGGTTGTTAAAGAAAACTTGTGTGCTGGCTCAGCCTGAAGGTGGACCAATGTTTAGGAACCTCAGGGGAGGAGGAAATCTTAACTAAAGTTTGGTTAACAACTATTTTGTTCCATTTGATCAGTGTTGACAAAACAGTTCAGCTAATCATTTATGAGGAAAAAAAATTTGGAGAGTCTGTGTCTGACTTTGTCATAGGTAAACATGGGGGCTTCCTTGAATCTTACCTAAGTCTTGTGGGGAAGGATACTTCCATATAGTAAGGTGTTTCCTGAACACAAAAAGGGTAGAAGGTGAGATTTCTTAACTATCACTGCTTTCCAGGATCCTAGGGCTTGGATAAAATTTAACATTGTTACCTGTTATATATCTTAATGACTCCTCATTAAGTGAAATAAGTTTTTTGTTTTTGTTTTGCCATTTTTAGATAAAGAAGCTTGACCACTGTGCTTGACATCACAATGCAAATATTCAGATCCAGAATCTCAGTGTCCTCTCTGAAATGGGGGCTGGTTTCACCCCACTGTGATGTTACGGAAAACACCAAGATCAGGGGAGATGGCTAAGGGGTCACCGTATAAACCTGGAGCTTGGAACTGCATAAGTCAGAAAGCACTTTACTAGAACCAGGTCGTTGGAAATACGCTTCCCTCAGTCCCAGTGTCCCAACCAACCCCAGCACACAATACAGCCAAAGGGGAGGCTGCTGGCCGAAACCCCACCCACTCCAGGCAGAGCTGCTTTGCTTTAACTGTTTGCCATCCAGAGTTTCTGACTAAAACTTCATTTAAAGAAAGGCATCCAATCGCTCAAAAACTTTTTGCAAAGTATTAACCTAAGGCTTTACTCTGACCCAGAACATTTCCTGGAGTAACTTGAGGATTCTGCTGGCACGAGTCCTAGATTCTAGAAGTTTAATGGACTTTTTGGTGCTTGGATAACCTATTGATCAAAACTCCATTTTCTAGGTCTACTTTCATTTACTCCTAAACTTACGCTTTCTTACTTGCCTATATTTCTCCAATCTCTTCATTATTGTTGCCATATGTAGATCTCCATCTTTCCATGCAGCTCATGGCCAATTATGCCATATAGACATCTCCTACCTGGGTCAGAAGGTTCTAGAATATTATGTCCTAGAGAACAAATGTCACCTTGTGATTACGAATACAAGCAAGTGCATCATGTAAAGGGAGGCACAGCTTCATGAAAATTTCATGCAAAATTTACTTTGCATGAAAGTACCTTGCTATAAATTAGTTCAATCTTTGTACCTTTGCTATAAATTAGTTCAATCTTTCAGATTGTTCTCTCTGGTTGTTATTCTTAAAGATAGAGTTGATTCCAGCTATAAAATCTTGTTTATTTGTAGTTATTTTCTGTTTATTTTTACAAATAGGTTTTAAGTGTTCAACCAAATAAGAAAGTAGCATATTGTATATGGCTTTTAACCGTGTCTGCTTTTTCAGAAGATAAATGCATCTGTTACATACTCCTTTCTTAAAACAACATAAACAAACCCATCCCAAATAGCTTCTGAACATAATCAGACATGGAAGGATCCCTTTACATCTAACATGGCTTTTAGAAGGAAGCAAAGTGTTCTCAAGATTTAGAAGCTCTCTCTAAAAATGTTCTTTGTTTTGTTTTAAAAGGAAGTTTAATTACAAAGAAAAGCTCCAGTCCTCCCTTGGGGAATAGTATTTTTATAATGATAATAGTCTTTTCTCGTAGTAATTCTTTTATAGATAAAGAACGCTTGTATTTGAAGCCCATTGGAACTTACTGAAATGCATATGTCCCCAGTGGGTTTTCAGAATATCTATTTAGGGAGGAAGATTGATACAATCATGAGAGCTGACATCTGGTGCGATTGGGTATTTACAGTTTAGGCTCCACAGAGGTCTTTTTAAAATGACTTTTAGAGATTGCCTTCTATATATTTTGTTTATAGGAATATTATGAATCTCAGATATCATTTTCATGTCCTATTTAACCAAATCTCTTTTTCAATATTCAAATCAGATGATGCAGGGTTTCCCATTCCTTTATAATATAAGTCCGTGCTATCAAAGTGTCCTTACCCAAGGAGTGTTTATGGGATTACTGAATCTGCCTTCACCTGTCACCTGCTGACACCCTAGGCAGGGGGCCAGGATACTATACTGATTCTCACCTCTAATGACCAAACTGCTGACCACTCACAATCTGTTTCTTCCCGTGGTGTCCCACCACCATCAGTGCCTGTGCCGATTATAGCTCATGGATCCAACCCCCTCAAGACTTGGAAACTAACTTGACCATCTGAAGGCATACCTCTGTTCAAAATAACTACTGTGAAGGCCTGGGGGCTTCAGGGTAGGCCAGTGTCCAGCATATGGATCTGATTGTTCCAACTACAAACTTGTAGTCCTTCCCTTGGGTTTTTGGGAATTATGCCATGTCTCTCTAACACCAGAAACCATTTGTAGAGTTCAACTCAGAAAATGTGAAACAAGTAAGTATATGAATGAAGGAAATAGTAGAAGCCCTTCCCAGAGCTCTAATATAAGAGCTTTATTTAATTAACAATTCCACTTCATACAACCATCTTCCAGGTGGTATCCCTAAGGCAATGGAGAGAAAAGGAGAACTGGTCCCTGCATTAGCCTTTCTACCTCCTATCTGGGTTCGAAAACCAAAGGCGGCTCCTTGCACTGCTAATAAAAATTTTGCTATAATTTTGCCCAGATTGATGGACAGACTGTCTTTAGAATAAAGTTCTGTCTTGAAACATTAAAAAAATTTTTACCAAAATATATTTCACACTTTGAGAGAAATGTTTGAAGGCTGACAAAAATGACAAAATCGTTGGTAGATACCTTGTTTGTTTCATTTATCTTGTTTCTTCCATGTGTTTCCATGAGTCAACTTTCATCTGCACAGCTCTAATTATATATTTTGGTTGTAGTTAATTTAAATCTCAAAAGGCCCTCCTACTAGCACCCTTCCTTGCATGTTATTAACAATTGGGAATATACTCTTTTCAGCTATTTTAGGACTCAAGTCATTGTCTCCTTAGGGTTTTGTTTGTTTGTGTTTGTTTTTGTTTTGAGATGAAAAGAAAATGCTTTAAAAGTGTATGAGTGATGGGGGGGCAGTTTTTGTGCCATGGCTGTTGTTAAAAATAATAGCCATACAATATAAAATATGACCATTTCTCCAAAATGCATTGTATTATGTGTGATATTAGTCTTGAGTATGTATGTGGTCATTCCCCTCAACTATCCTGGGTCTATAAGTTTTTGGAAGAAGGAATTCAATTTGTGATGGTCCCTTTAAGAGCTTTTTTAGGACTGTCAGTTAAAACCTGATAGTTTATTCCCATTTTGACACAAAATGAATCTAGTGAATGGAATGCTCAAAGGTAGAGCATTGGCTTGTGGCAGAGGGGGGCTGGTGTTGAAGCAACAACAGTTCTCCGTAGGCATTGTGTAAATGCAAATTCTTAGATCCAGGAACTAAGCTGAGTCAATAGTTGGGTTGTGGGGAAGAAGAAAATATGCAAAATCAGGAACCAGAAAGGCAACATGGGTCCAAAAAAGAAATGGGCTGATGTGGGAAGAATTCAATCCAAAACCAGAAGCCAGGATAGAAAAAGACTTCGAGTCCAACTAATGTCAGATGTTTGTACCTTTTCATTTCAGACTTCAGATTTGAGTAACTGTTGTCAGAAAGACAACATTAAGACACAGGGCTGAAAAAATACCCTACTTAACATTTTTCAAATGTGCCCCTTTTCCTTAGGATGTCGTCCAGATTCTTAACATACCACTTAACAGCATACACTTTGGAACTTGTGTACTCTCTACCCTACTAACTGCATTTCTGGCATTCCCATCCCTTTTACTTATCTGTACTATCTAGACTGAATTGCTGTCCTGAAATGTAACATGAATTTTACCTCTGTTCCTTTGCACATATGGTTTTGTGTGTGTGTTTGTGTCTTTTTTTTCCTTTTCCTCCTTTTTTTTTTTTTTTTTT